>JAODKL010000039.1:19211783-19260736 GCA_026780765.1 Petrocephalus schoutedeni
GTGTGTGTGCGCCGGTGATGCAGTGTATTATAGCCTTGGACTGTGTGTGTGCCCGTGATGCAGTGTATTATAGCCTTGGACTGTGTGTGTGCCGGCGAGGCAGTGTATTATAGCCAGTAATTGATGTGTGCAGTGCCTAATAATGGTGTTGGCTGGAACAGAAGCCTGATTGTTTTCTGATGTCCACTTAAAGCTCCATAAGCCTTGTCCCGGAAGGTCAGTGCATTAGCAGGTTCTCGCGTTATCTCAATAAACTGACTGACTTTGCTTTTGCGCACAGTGCCTACAGCATTTTCACACACTGTGGCCCGACCGAAGCATTACTTGACCCCAATTAACTTTCTAAGCAGACATTGTAATCCAAACGTACATCGTTTGTGTTTATACGACATACAGCTTGCCTTTACTGGGTGCAGTCATCCTCCCTCCTGTAACTGCAGTTCTGTAAGCAGACCCCCAGCCACCGCCTGTCATCCTGTAGGGGATCCTCTGGATGTCATCTAAAGCAGCCCATTTGACCCGAGTGCATCTATAGCTGGCAGAGGTGTCAATGTCAGTGCCAACGCCACAGTGGTTCTTAAATTTCCAGTGATGGACCCACCGATCCCTCACAGCAGAACCCTCAAAAAAACGTCTTTTCCTAAACTTTGCAAGAACTCATATGTTGTCATATATTTTCCAGATCCTATTTTTCAGATATTTTTGTGGCCTTCCTGTTGGCCTTAACAAATCTGGCCAGTTTCCTCTCTCAGTAACCAGGTGTTTTTAGGTGTCACAGAAATTCATTGACTTGATGTCTTTTGTTTTGGATTCCCTCGTTGTGTGATGTGAAATGCACTACTGCTCTTAGCACTCAGCCTTGCCTGTCCTCTGAGGTGCTTCTGTATAGCCTCTGTTGGCCAGCAGGCTTACGTGGGGGTTTCAAAAATACTGTGTAAAGCCCACCCCATTTGGACCATGTGATATTGGCAGCCAACAGGAAAATATGTAGTATTAAAATATGCACTCTTCCCATGAGAACTGGAGCCTACCACAGTACGTTTGTCCGTGGATATGAGAAAGGGAGAGACAGGTCAAGGTGAAGCTACAATGCTTTATGGTTTGAAGCTCTGGAATTCTGCATTTAGAAGAACTGTCAGCCCCTAAATGAGCTGTATAAACAGGAAATGTGTACCACCATCAACCATATAAAATAAATGTAAGGTAAATGATACGAATGCTAGCATCAGTAGCACCATATAACTCGTGAGATGAGGCTAACGGATAGCATTTAAAATGAGTTATTTTAAGGATGTTAACTGTGTTTGGGACCAGGAGTTCACCTGCAGTAAGGATGGATATCATTAATAATAATGAACTCGTGTGTTGGTTGTAAATCACAGCCGGAGTTGAAGAAGTGGTTCAGAACCATGTTTCGGGTATTAAAATACTTCCTTTGCTGTTCGACATCGATTGTTCATTAGTCCCATAATGCATCAGAAGCAAAGTGTCTGGCAATGGACAGGTCGATAGAATTAAAGGGTGGCAGTGTCATGGCAAAAAAAGCTTGATTTGTTCCTTGTCTGCAGTGACTAATTAACATCTCATTACTAATTAATAAACATCTCATTACTAGGCACTACAGGGGCTTTGAATTGATTTATTGCTCAAGAGGTGCTTTTTGGCTTCACCACTGCTTTGACTTGAGAGGCCCTGCTGGGCTGCTGGTCACGGATTAAGACATTTACTGACTCAGATCTGGGTTCGAGTCTGATTTATGTGATCTGCCGGAGGTGCCCGGGAGCCCCCTGGTGGGGGAACAGATTTATATCGTCACATTCTCCTACCCAGACTTATGGGTGTGCTGCCACTAAAGCAGGGGCCATCAGTCCCGGGTTCAAACTTTGTGGAGAAGACTAACGACCTGGCTGGAAAATGGCAGAAACTGTTTTACAAAAAATAAAGGCTGAGTGGGCTTCCCTTGCTGGTGAATAGGCCACCAGGTTCTCCTGGCCTCTCCACTGCTCTCGCACTTCTCCGCATTCACGTGTTTAATCACATGAATTGCACAAAAATAATATTTGCTTTTACATTTACATGTACAGCATTTGGCAGGCACCCTTAGCCAGAGCGACTTACATAAGTGCTCAGAAGTCTCCATCAGTGAAACCCTTCTGATACTGGTTCAAGAGAACCCAGGCTGAGACTACTATCTGTCTAAAAGCTCTGTTGGGTAATACGGAATATTTACTTATTTATTTGTTATTATTATTATTGTTGTTGTTGTTGTTATTTTTAAATAAGAGTACAGTACTGGAAGTGATATTTGCTCTCATTTAAATTCAGCAGAGCATCTATAGAAAAACCTTCGCAATCAAAACAACTTTGTGTGTTTGAAAGAATTTCTGTAGTGTAGTGAGCTTTTTACTGTATGTATATAAAAAATGTATGTATAAAAAAAGGTTTATTCATTTCCTTCATTCAAGGTAAAAAAAAAAAACAGAAAGCGAATGCAGGAGACACGCTTCAGGGCAGAATGCATGGGAACTGGGAGTAAGTCGCGGGGAGAGCGCAGACCCCGGTTTATGCTGGTGGCTTCTGTAGATTCGTTTGCCGCAAGTGGGCCGCGATGAATAAATAAAGACACCAGGATCGTGTTTAAACGGCTCTGGGCTCGGGCCGGCCCGCCACGGCCCCCAAGAGCCTGCCGGCCCGAGTGACGAGCAGCTGTGCCCGGCTTCAGGATCTGGGTGGTGGGACGGGGGAATGCTCGTTAATTAATTAATGTTTGTGGAAGCTAATCAGGTCAGTAACACTTGCGTCGTTCCTTTCGCTTCGGTGAAAATGTAGGCCGCCGGAGCTCGGCCCACGGAGCGAGGCTTTCAGAGGCCGGCCGCGGCGCTGGGCGCCGGCAGAGAGCTGCGCGGAGCGGAGGTTTGCTGTTCCCGCCGAGAGAAGAAACGGACCTTAGGGCCCGAATCGATCCATTTCCACATCCATTTTGCGAGTTATTGCAGTTATCTTACAGCGATGCTTCTTCATTCACACGTTCAATTATATAATTTCAAAGTAAAAAAAAAATAAATTTAAATCACAGCTTCAGAAACAATCGTGCAAGCAAAACAGATCGGGTTAAACGAAAAGTTCCAGGATCGGTCTCCTTTCGGCTGAGCGCCCCAGCCGCTGGACATGGGACGAGTCAGCCAGGAGCTGTCCACTTTCCATAGAAGTGCGCAGTGTAAGCCAATAAAATGTTGGTATCAGTAAACAGATGTTTGGTAACTCAACTGGACCTAATTCAGCAAGCTATGAGCTTCTTGTGTGAGAAGAATCAGCTTGGATATTATTTATTGCGTTACTTAACACTTGGGAGCCACTACATAGTGTGTGTACAGTTCTGAGTGCTGTGGAAACTTTTTAAAATAAGAAATTTAGTTTAAGGGCAAGAAGTACTTACAGCAGGGAAGAGACAAAAATCTAAAAAATCATTTTAATTAAATGTGTCAGAAATTGACTTTGCTTAATCCACCTTAAAAAAGGGACAGAGAGTGAAATGAAATTGCCTTGAGCACCTGAAAGTGTTCAGTTTGATTTGTCAGCTTTAAACCACATGTTAAAATATGTCTGTGATCCGGGCCCCACTTCAGGGTAAATTTTAAAAAGCCTTTGGCCTCTTTCCCAGCTGTCCCACTGATGAGCTACACCTGGTTGCCATGTGCAGCGGGTGTGTTCATGTAAAATAAAATCGTGAAGCAGACAGAGGAGGCACATATTTAGAGTGAGCCACCTACTGGAGTGGAGGTATCATATCTGCACCAGGAAACAGCAATAGGACTTTAGTTTAGAATATCCACATGCCTGGAACAACGGTTTCAAAGAGTCTATCATAACCCTGAGGTGTCAGATATACAGTAAGTGGCAGACAGGTATGCATAACCAGGACTATTCCTTATGGCACATAGCTTGTCTACAAATGTGTCTTCTGTGTCTTGAGCTTCCATCCTCTACCAGAGAATCTCAGAAAGGTGATCTGGCCCTAGGGAAGTTGTGGGGTCTTTAATGAGGGGTCTGGAGTAGTGAGGTCTTTCTCCAACACTGCAGAGAGCCACACAAGGTTGTTCTTGGTTCTTAACTGAACTGTAATTCCTAAATGGGTAGCATGTGTTGAATTAATGTGACCATCCTTAACAGAATATTCAAGTGTTCCCTAATGCAAATCCAATTTCAGACATTTTTGACTGAGTTGAGCAGATTTCTGTCCCTGTCAGCACCAAACAAGTCTCCTTGTGCCTCTTAGAGAAAAATCCTATACATTCCCAAAACAGATCTTGGATTTTCAAAAAAACAGTGTTCAATTTGACTCAGGTATTCAAGCTTAAAAACCAACATTGTGGACTATTTTCAAGCCTCTGAGTGTCAATTCCAGCACAGTTTTAAGGCCGATGCAGAGACTGGGGGGCTCATTGGGAGGTGTTTGTTGTCAGCTGTGCAGTTTAGGTCCCAATTGGAAAGCGTATAGGGTCTCAGCCAATCATATGCTTCCAAAAAGTATATCCATTAGCCTGCATAGCAATCCAAAAGGAACTAAAAGAAACTGAAAAACATGAAAAAAACATGAGTGAAACGGAGGGAGAAACTTCTGGGAACTTTTAGTCTATTCTGCTGCTCAGGCCGGTGAGGCCACTTTCTACCTTGTAAACTGCACATTCGGAAATGTTAAGAAGTGTGATGGTTAGATATGAGTGGTTAGATATGAGTATTCAAGGGCGGGGCCACAGGGGAACTGGCCCGAGCTGAAAGATGATTGGCCCCCGGAGTGCCCCCTCCCCTGTCACTCACCATTTCAAGACAAATCATTGGCTAATGACAGAGTTGGCCGAATGATGTTGTATGGATCATAGCCCGTCTTATATTCTGGTTAAGAGGTGATGACCACAGGGTCGCCGTCGCTCCCTTTGTGCCTCCAGTGACGGCTGGGCCGACCGGGATGAGGTGGTGGAAGGGTACGAGCTGGAGGCCGAGGGCGGCATCACCATGAAGCTGCAGTCGGCCGAGGTCACCTCCTTCAACGACTACTTCCTGAAGCTGCAGCTGGACGCCAACAAACGGAACCCGTGGTTCGGCGAGTTCTGGCAGCACCGCTTCCAGTGCCGGATCCCAGGCCACCCGTCCGAAAACACCAACTACAAGAAGATCTGTTCCGGTAAGATGCCGGGGCTCCCTCGGCAGGGCGTGCTGGGGGGGTCACGCGAGGAACTCGATGAACACGTCGGGTGCCTAGTTTCGTACAGAAGAGCGAGCTGGGCATCGCAATGCAGTTGTGCAAAAGCCCACTTCGCGTTTCCCATTCTTCCTTCCTCCTCTCTGTCGAAGGTGGTGCTCGCATATGGAGGCGTGCAGACAGACTTCATGTCACGGTCGATTTGTTCATGCGCAGCACAACACCGGCAGGAACAGGCTTTGTAAATCACACACAGTCACACAGTCACACCATTTTCACCCAGCAAAATTTAGATTAATCACATCTCACTTTGTCAGCAAAATTTATATATTTATGCCATATGCACTGATGGCCACCCCCTTGTGGCTCTGTGTGCCGTGACAGGTTCTCAGCACAGCTGACCATGAGCACCCCACAAGCAAATTTCTTCCGCATTGAACAACAGCTATAAGTACTGAATATTACCTTACCATCTAATACAGGGTGGGCAGAAAGGGCCGTCGTGTGTGCGGGTTTTCGCTGCAACTGCCTAATTAGATTACTAATTAGAGGACTGAGTGGCCAACAAGTCCTCACACCTGGGTTTGAACAGTTGACCTAAAGGTTATCCCGAAAATCTGCACACACACACCAGCCCTTTGTGGATAAGATTGCCCAATCCTGGTCTAATATATCCCAGAGCGTGACGCGTACCATCTTTGCTAGATAGTCAACCTTATTCACGTCACATGGAGGTGGTTGCCATGGTTTGGCTCATCGGTTTGTGATTTTTCAAATTTTTCCACTATGGATCAAATTCAGTCAAGTACATATAAGAGTAAAAAAATTCAACCTTTTTCAAATTGCATTGATCTCCCCTGAATTTAATTTAATTTATTGAGTAATTTTTAATAATATTTTACATCATAAGGCTGCTATTAACTTTGGTTTTTATGTGTGGGGGGAAGGCAGGCATACCGTAAGAGCGGTAACGTAGCGCTAACGTAACAGTAGCATAATATTTACGTTACAGTGATGCTTAGTTCACTGTTCTGTCACTTCTGTTGTTCCCTCACAAAAAAAGCACCGGGAAGGTAAGTGTTTCTTTCACGTCCGGTAGGACTATCACTAACCAGAGGCGGCGGGGTGCATGCGCAGCGGCATCTCGTCTCCCGGGAAACGTGCAGGTGTCATTTCATTGGTCATTTAATTGGGCATCTTTACTTAGAATACTGCTGGGCTCTTAAACACTTTTTTTTTTAATTGTTAATCTCTGTGACGTTAAATTGAGAACATGAAGAGAAAGGTGAAACGGAGCCACGTTCCACTCAGAGAGCAGATAAAAACGAGGCCTCGATTTGGGCCCGCCACCGGGGGCATTTGTCCTTTCACTGTGACGCCCGGTCCGCTGAAGCGCCCTTTCTTCCTACTCCGTTAGTCTCGTCCACTGCTGAGATTAAAGCTGAAAGTGACGTTAACTGGCCGAAACGGATCAAAGGCATGGATAAATGGCACACTGGCCAGATCAGATCAGGGGCCTCAGTTTTGGCTGTGGCATGCTCCGGGTAACATGTCTGATAACTTCCAGCACTGGCTGCATTTGACTATTATTATTAAATCCTGTATTTTTATATTTTGAACATGTAACTTGCTTGCTGATTATGGAACACTTACTAACTGCACTTACTAACGGACGGTGTGTCTGACAGCAGAGTGGGGTCCCCCTTGGGCTCTTGTATCATTGTCAAGAAATGACTGCAAAGCGAAACAAAACAAAACGAAACAGAACAAAACAAAACAAAACACATGCAAATTTTCTGCCAGAAGCTCCGCCCTTGTGGGCGTATCCATTCCGAATGTGACACTGAGGGAGCCGCCAAGGTCACGCCACTTACTGTCAAGAGCATAGACGCGTTGGTGCCTGCTTCCTGCTGTCAGACATGCGCTCGTGGCCATGGGCAACAGGCTGCTGGGTACCTATTATCAATCCTGAGATGTTCCACTTATATTCTGCTGTATAATCAGAGGCATTAATAATAAAACTGACTTCACTGTCTGTTGCAGACTGCAAGTGAGTGGGAACCAAAGAAATGGGGCTTGTGGATGATTTAGTGATGGCTCTATAGTGATTTCCAAATGGAGTGTGAGCATTCTGCTGTTATGTATAAAGTGCACTGCTCAGCTGACCATCCTGTTACGGAGAGGTCGCGTTATCGGCGCGTGGTCATTACTGCAGCTCAGCGGGCAGAGAGGAACAAAGACACACTCCCGCGGCACAGTATAACATGGCGCGGCGGTTCACGTATAGCACTGCTCAGTGGTCATTCCTCTTGGCACAGATGGATTCATTTGCGCGTGTCTGTGTGTGTGTGTGCGTGCGTGTGCTCTGTGACGGCCTGCAGGTAACGAGAGCCTCAGCGAGAACTACGTGCAGGACAGCAAGATGGGCTTCGTGATCAATGCCATCTACGCCATGGCGCACGGACTGCACGACATGCAGCGTAACCTGTGTCCGGACGGGCCGGGCCTGTGCGCTGCCATGACACCCTTGGACGGCAGCAAGCTGCTCGACTTCCTGCTCAAGACTACCTTCTCCGGCGTGTCTGGCGAGGACGTCTACTTCGACGAGAACGGGGACACGCCCGGCAGGTGGGCCCATGCACTTCCCTTGCCCCCCAACACCACCCCCCCACATCGCCCCCCCCTTTCTATCGGGGTATAGTGCTGAGATCACCCCAGGTCAAGTCACCTTTGTCACCAGACAAGTGGAGGTATAAGCAATGAGCAAATTTCTGAAACTCACTCAGTCCATTTATTTTTTTGTTGTTGTTGAGATGAGACCGCCAGTGACCTAAAATCAGGCTTCCTCATCATATGTTACAGTACTGGGAACTGAAACTCACTCACTCGGCATGTAACCCAACATCATTAAATTCACAAATCAATCGTTAAATTCACAAATCAAAACTCACTCAGTCCACAGAAATAATCTCAAACCATTTTAGTATTACAGTATAAAGAAAAAAAAAAACAGCGAAACGCAAAAAAAAATTGCTAACATGAAGTTAATGCCATCTTCCTTCAACGCCTGCTTTTATCCTGATAAATGGATTCCGTCTGTTACTGTTACACTCAATCCTGTATTAACTGCATTTCTCTGGGTTTAAGAGTTTTTGCAATACATCTAAAAAATGGAAAAAAAATTTCGTTCTCATTTCGAGACATTTTGAGGAGGAACTATTCACTCTTTCTGCTCACAGATACCTTCCTTTTCCGTTTGATACTCACGGATCCGTCGTAGTGCCACCCTGACGGTTTTACTAGCTCGCCCAGTTCCGCAGGATAAAGGCAGGTGAAATCACCACTGCCGCGCTGGTTCTGTGACAGGTACGACATCATGAACCTGCAGTACGTGGAGGGCGGGCGCTATCACTACATCAACGTGGGCTCCTGGCACGAGGGCATCCTCAACATCGATGACAACCGCATCCAGATGAACCGCAGTGGCATCGTCCGCTCCGTCTGCAGCGACCCCTGTTCTAGGGGCCAGATCAAGGTGCGAAGTTGGCCATGGCGAAGGGGGTGGGGCAAACATGTCATTAGCTGGGATGCTGACTGGGGTTCCTGTAGGTGGCGTAGGGGTTAACAAGATAGATTCATAATCAGGTAGGTTCCTTACTGCTTTTGTACCCTTGAGAAAGGTACTTAGTTTGATAGCTCCAAGTAAACTGTTAAGTAGTATTTTCACTCAGTGTTTAGCTGATGCTTTTATCCAGAGTGCCTTACAGTTTTACACATTTACATAGGTGGGAATTTAAGTACCATACTCATGAGTATTAAACAGTTTAGCACGTAAGGTTATGTGCTGCATAGAGGCTGGCAATTTTTCGGGAATCCCGTGGGATGGTCGTCAATTTCAGTTTTAATCACTGGGACTCAGAATGGCCGTGAAAAAAGCCAATGGGATTGGGCAGTAGCGGGAATCATATTAATCATATTAATATGTCAAAGGAAAATTGGAGTTTATTACTTGGATTTCGGGCTGCACTACAGCACATTTCGATTTAATCGCGATTTTACGGCGCATGCGCGTTAATCACCAGCGCTTTAGGTAACGGGTGAAGCTATTTGTTGTGACACTTGACTACAATACGTACGTTTACTTACGCCCACAGTTTGGTAAGCAGATTGGTAGTGCGCCTATAATATTAATGAGCGTTTTGTGACGTTAGTAATCTGTATAAATTTGGTTAGCGGAGCGCGCCACGTACTGTTTTGGTGAATCGTGGAAGCGATAAGCACTGAAGTGGCGGTGAAGAAGAGGAACAGAGGACATAGTGTGGATAAACAAGGCAAAAAGACGTAGTTGGTGTGGGGGTACTCTCTTGCAGATAAAAGTCCGACACGTTTATTAAATATAAAGATACGCTGAATGTACACATTACTAGCTTATCTAAATTCCCGGTGACTATTACGCATGCGCCATACAATTGTTATTAAGTCATAACACGCTACATGGATTAACTTTCAAAAGGATGGATCAGAATAACAACGAAACTGTAGCTAACGTGGTGATGCAGCGGACGCTGGCATAAGTAACACTGCCGACGTGCATTAAGAAATTAAGCAACTCAGAATATAATGCATACGCATAAGTATTAAGTAATTCAGTTTATGTACTCATGAGTAATTTGTTTTTCAGATTATGTACTGTACTCACCACCATACTGACTGCTCTGAACTGCTAAATGTCTAAAATGGTTTAATAAGTCATCTTAGTGAGCCAAAACATAAAAGTTAGCAATGAATTGGTACCATGTGCAAAGGCTCATGGGGGCCTCTTCCGATTGGCTGTCTCCAGGTGATCAGGAAAGGGGAGGTGAGCTGCTGCTGGATCTGCACGACCTGCAAGGACAATGAGTTTGTGCAAGACGAGTTCACCTGCAAAGCCTGTGAGCTGGGCTGGTGGCCGGACGAGGAGCTGGCAGGTAGGCCCCTCCCCCCGCCACACTCTCTCCATCTGCGCCTCCCCGCCTCTCCCGCCACACATCTTTGCTAAGCTGCACAGCCTAATCAGAGCACTAGCGACACAAAGTTCTGTACCCATAAAGCACATGCTTACTACCTGTCCGTCCGGCTGGGTGACTGGGCTCAGTGGACCTGAGTGAGGTGTTCACTCGCTGTGTGGGCCCAGGAAGTCGCTGATACAGGAGATGTTGCGTGTTACAGACCAGCCTTAGAAACCGTCGGCCGTGAGGAACCTAGAACCGCAAATGAGCCACGCCTTGGGGATTTTAAAAGGGTCATTCCATAAATTCCTGTGATGGAGTCTTGAAGGAATTGGTTCCTTAGATAACAATAGAAGTATTACAAATAATGTACAATATATTTATAATCTTGATCTTGATTGCTATAAATATAATCGGATGTTCTTTCTGTTGAGGTGGTGACATCTTACCCGCATTGTGGAGCTTCCAAACTGTTCTTCCACTCGTTCATCGCCGTGCTGTTTCCCAAAGTGTGGAACCTGAAGTGCAGACCCGGCTTCCCTCAGTCCTGTTCCGCTTAAAGTTCACACCTGAAATAGACCTGGATCTGTCCAAAAGGTTGAGGTGTGAGGTTAATGGCTGCTCAGGGCTAGTCAGCTAGTCACCTTTCCTTAGCGGCTGTCACCTCCAAGGCACGAAGCTTCTGACTCGCGTGCTCCAGCTGGACGGAATCCCGTGGCTTTTACTCTGGGGGGTTAAAAGGCCCAGCTGTGGGATATCGGCAGGATGAGTAGGAGGATGGGCCCAGATTCAGGGGTGCTGCCTTGCTCTGTGTGTGGCTAAAATCCCCCACCCTAGGCAAACTGTCAAATGTGTCTGTTTTAAACAGGACAGTCAGGTTGCCTTAACCACCCCTATCAGGGGGCCTCCATGGCTTTCCGGGCCTCTCCAGGCTCCTGGAGAAGCCGCCCCTCTCCCTATGCCTCATCCGGGCCATTTCGGCACTCCAGAAAACGCAGGCCCGTGCATCTCTGCAAATTAAATCAAATCGCCATGGCGATGGAAAGTGCCAGGGAGTTTATTAAGTGCCTTGGTGAAGCCCGGGTTCTTCTAGGCTATGCAGGTGGCTCCCTGCTTTCGAAGTTATCAGGCGACCGCATCAGATGGCGTACCGTGGCTCTCTCTCGGTGGATCGTTCTGGAGCTGTAGAGCCTTGTCCCATGTGAGATGTGCCCGGGACAACATGACTGCCCCCCCGATAATAGCACAGATCCAGGCAGTAGCTGCCTTTCTGGGCCTGATGAACATTGGATTTATGAATGAGTGTTTGTTCCTGTGATGGACTTGTGTCCCATTCTGGACGCACCTTGCAGTATACGCTGTCTTTCTGGGATGGACTCCAGATTAGCGTGACTCTAATTGGATGGACAGATGGACAGATGGATAGCTCAGATGACTATGGGTATTACCGCATATTTCCTTCACAACATGCTCACAGAACGCATGTAAATATATAATTTAGAACCTAAATGAGTTTTCCTGGAGACACTTCTTTGTTTTGCTGTTATTATTGTCGTTGTTTTATCCATCCATCCATCTTCGCTAACTGCTTATTCAGTGCAGGGTCGTGATGCTGTTGTTGTCATAGATGATTACAAACATTTGATTTATATACAATAGCTCTTCCTTGCCTCAGTGGGATGCTGCCTGTGTCTGTACTCATGTCTTTATCAGAGAAATCTTTTGTCACTGTTTAACGGGGCTCCAGCCAAATCTCCCACTGAAGAGCCAGTTCATCTAGCAGTTTGTTCAGTATTTTTTTTATATGTACTGAAAGAAGGCATTACAGTCCCTGTTATCCGGTAGTGTACTGAAATGGGTCAGTAGTGATTCTCAGCTACAGGGTGTAGCTCAGTGGTGGGGCACATGCTTCGTGCTGAAGTTACCTGTGGTGCCCAGGTGTGGGTAGAGGAGGAGTGCCCTTTGCTGTGTTGCTGTACATTGGCCAGGTGCTGAGCGGTGTGCAGCATTGCAGGTTTGGAGTCTCCGCCTGTGTCGGCTGCTTCAAATCCCATGGCAAGCAGGGTAACACGCTGCTGGGCTCTTGACTGCATTCTCTGACTCCAAGCTTATTTTCTACATGTTTGCATCTCATAAGAGGTGGGATATGTGAAGACTGAATCTCGTTCTTGCTATTTGTACAATGACATTAAACGCTCAGCTTGTCTGTTCAATGCTTTTTTGTGGGCAGGCAGAGTCAGGGTCCAGTGCCGCCCTCCAGCCCAAGTGGCGGCAGACTGCTGGGTTTGTGGGGTCCAGGGTCAGCCTGATAACCAACCTCCTGCATAGACACCTTGGCGTTAATTAGTTTTTATACATAGCGCAGAACAGAGATTATACAACAAGCGCAACAAAATAAACATGACAGAATTCAAAGTTGCTCAGTATTATATAAAAATAAACCCACCTGTGTGGCTTTCTGCGGTAGGCCACTTTGTTTATGATCAAAAGGTCGCTGGTTCAAATCCTGTGGTTGGCAGAGAGATTACCCTTGAGCAAGGCCTCTAACCCCAATTTCTCCTGTGACTGGTTGACCCTGCTCTTTCAGGTCTGTGTCATTTTGGATAAAAGCCGCTGCAAAGTGCACAAAAGTCAGTTTCATTCTGCAAGTCAGAAACGGGCATGTTCACACTCCTGGAGCTTGCAGGTGGTCCTCCTTTCAGGCTGAGTGAGAGTCAGTGGGTCAGTTGAGACTATGGGCCCAGAAGCTCAGGCTCTGTTGGTGTTATCCCCAGGCGCAGACAGATAGGGTCAGGCTGCAGTAAATGGTGACAGTAACAAATGCATCCAGCACCGGTGCAGCTATTTAAGGTAAGTTAGACGAAAATAGGCTACGTTACACTCACTGGACTGGGATAGTAGGTCTTCAGTCTGGATTTAAATGCTGAGATCGGTGGGGCATCCCTGACTTTAGCTGGCACCTGTTCCATAAACAAGGAACCCTATAGCCAAGGGCTTTCACACCAGCAGATCTTACTTATCTGAGGAACCACTTGGAAAATTGAGAGTGGGTTCTGAATAACACACATCAATCGGCTCGTTTAGATAAACGGAGGCCTGACCTTTCATAGCCGTATAACTGAGGAGAGTAATTATGAAGTCAGTACTGGACGCCAGTGAAGTGGCGGTGTGCGCCCGTGATCTGAAGGTCGTTGGTTCTAATCCCGTGGCTGACAGAGTAATCTTATCACTGTTTAGCCCTTAAGCAAGGCTCTTAATCCTGAAAATGACTCCAGGGGTCCCAGATTAATGGCTGACCTGGTGCTCTGATCCTTTGTATCCCAGAGAACATGCATAAATTGTAAGAGAGAAATTTACATCAATGGAAATGACTGTGTCTATTTATTAGTCCTTCTCAGGCATTTTTAAGTCATTATTTTTAGGTCACACCAAAAATCGACTTACTACATGACTCTCTGAACCAACTAATGACGTAAGGTGGGGTTGACTATACTATGTTGGTTTGGATAAATGTATCAAAGAAATGTATTGAAGCTATAATGTGTGACTGTGTCTAATCTGCTAATATGTTAACATGTCTGTTATGTGCAAAATAAGAAATCGCCTTCATTATGTAGCATTTCTGGACTGTAGGATGTCTACCTTGGATAAGGAGATAAAGGTCAGGTTTGTGTTAAAGTGGCACCTAAGCGTCAAGCTGATTCCGAAAAACAAACTTTGAAGGCCTCCGACTTCAGTTCAGGGTTTGGAGGCAATTTTGAGCCATCCACTTCTTTTTTATGCCATTGGAACAGCTCTCTAAGGAGATTATGGCCAGAGTGTCATTAGTTCCCATTGAAATGTACAACTGCATGTCAGCATATGAATGGAAATTAATTTTACAGCATATAGGGGGAGGACAATACTAAATAACAAACCCTGTGAGATTCCATATTTGACAGATGGAAATGGTGACCCAGTACTGCTAATTGATTTCTGAACATGATGATCTACTCGTTTTCCATAACCGTTTGACCTATGCAGGGTCAAGGTGAGCCTATCCCTGGAAGCAGAGGGCAGGACACACCCTGGGTGGGATGCCAGGACAGCACAGGGCCCAAGCTGGATGGGATGGCAGTGTATACGTTACATACAGTATACAGTATAATATGAAAAATATTCTTATATATTAAACATAGATATCCCAATCGTTGATTCATCCATCTTGCAGCCACTTATACAATAGAGGGTTGCGAGGTATGTTTTATGTGGGACAAATATTGTTGATCCCAAGGGTAAATACTTAAAAGAAGTTCCACATATTAACCAATCAATCAGTCAATCAGTTTTTATATAGCACTGTTTTAACTAGGGGTTTACAAAGTGCTTTATAGACATTTAACAGTAAGGAATTAAAATTAAAGCATAAGCACAGAAAAAAAACAGTTTTAAAAAGTAAATAAATAATAAAATACCACCTAAAACCCAGGACTCGAACCACCAGTGTTCTCAGAAGGGGACTTTAGACCACCCTCTCTGGTTTTCAGGGAAGTATCGTCTGGGGGATTCAAACCCCAGCGTATTCAGGGGAGCAACCCCTGATCACTGAAGGGACTGAACCCTATACCCAACTCATGGTATATCTTGTGGGCTGACACAGGGAACTGCTGGAATTTAAACCCAGGATCTCCCATTTATTAGCACTTCAATCAACTGAGCCACAGCCCCACATTCTAGAGGAATATAAATACTGAGTATGAATGAAAATTAGAGGCGATAGCAGCAGAGTGACTCTGCTCACTCAGATCAGCCAGTGAGTCAGCCCCCCCCCCCCCCTCATCTCCAGCCTCTGCACTCGCTCTGTCTCTGTCTGCATGGGCAAGAAGGAGCCCAGTACCTGGGAGCCAGCTCGGGCGGTGGATCGAGGAGGCTGGCGCTGTTCCGGTAGTGACCCCGTGCTGTTTCTAATTCATATCTAGCCGTGCGGGATGCTGCCTTCCTCCACGGCTCCCCGGCAAGTGCCTTGCTGTCTGTGTGTAATGCCTTTGGTTCCACGCTGTGTGGGACGCGTTTGGTCCTCCTTGCTGGCACGTAGCGTGGTGAACGTCCGGCCGCCGGCCGCCATGAGGTTCGCCGGTTATTGATGTGGTACTGTGTCATAAATTCAAACCCCATACTGTTTGCTGAGGTACGCTTGTCATATTAAACTGTTTAAACCACGGGTATATAAACGCATTATGACTCATTAAATACTGGTATAAAAAATGCAGGAGGACACTGGTTTTTTCCGCATGGTCTGTGAGTCTGATCTGTCATCCCATCTCCCAGGTTGCGAGCCGATCCCCCTGAAGTACCTGGAGTGGATTGACGTCGAGTCCATAGTGGCCGTGGCCTTCTCCTGCCTGGGCATCCTGGTGACGATGTTTGTGACGTTTATCTTCGTGCTGTACCGCGACACGCCCGTAGTGAAATCCTCCAGCCGCGAGCTCTGTTACATCATCCTGGCTGGCATCTTCCTGGGCTACGTGTGCCCCTTCACTCTCATCGCCCGGCCCACCGTGGCCTCCTGCTACCTGCAGCGTCTCCTGGTGGGCCTCTCCTCCGCCATGTGCTACTCCGCCTTGGTGACCAAGACCAACCGCATCGCGCGCATCCTGGCGGGCAGCAAGAAGAAGATCTGCACGCGCAAGCCGCGCTTCATGAGCGCCTGGGCCCAGGTGGTCATCGCTTCGCTTCTAGTCAGCATCCAGCTCACCCTGGAGGTCACGCTCATCATCTTGGAGCCACCAGAGCCCATCAAGTCCTACCCCAGCATCCGGGAGGTATACCTGATCTGCAACACCAGCAACTTGGGTGTGGTGGCACCGCTGGGCTACAACGGCCTGCTGATCATGAGCTGCACCTACTACGCCTTCAAGACGCGCAACGTGCCGGCCAACTTCAACGAGGCCAAGTACATCGCCTTCACCATGTACACCACCTGCATCATCTGGCTGGCCTTCGTGCCCATCTACTTCGGCAGCAACTACAAGATCATCACCACCTCCTTCTCCGTCAGTCTCAGCGCCACCGTGGCCCTGGGCTGCATGTTCACGCCCAAGATCTACATCATCATCGCCAAGCCCGAGCGCAACGTGCGCAGCGCCTTCACCACGTCCGACGTGGTGCGCATGCACGTGGGCGACGGCAAGGTGGACTGTCGCAGCAACAGCCTGCTCAACATGTTCCGCAGGAAGAAGAACTCCCCAGGAAATGCAAGGTGAGTCTGCGTCGGGGGAAAGCCCACTGGCCAGGTGGCTGTCAGGTCAGGTCAGGTCAACTCCGATCCTGGAGCGGGGGCTGGGGGCCTGGTGCATGCAGTCATTTCTTGCAGCCTAATTCTGAGCCATCAAACAGAAAGTCTTCAGAGAATCACTTGAAGGCCCCTGAACTCTCAGAGTTAGTGGGTTCTAGGGAGACTGTGGCCCCACCTACAGGACCGTGGTTCATCAGTCCTGGTCCAGTGGAGCAGCTGGTCATTCTAGCATCAAAATCTGACTGTTACTGTCAAGGGAAAGTAAAAAAAAAAACACACACACTTATTCACTCACACATACACACACTAAATGGCTGATGACTGCTTTTAATATTCATAAAAGGAAAGAAATACTGTAAATGTGAGCCAAGGCTGAGAAAATGTTTAATGCATCAGATAGTGGTGAGTGCTGTCAGGGATGCTCACCAGCCTGATTCTTTGCTTGGGAGTGTATGTGTATCTATGCACAGTGAAACAGAGATGAGGTAATAAGCTCACACTCTGCTATAGTGGAAAAAAACAACTGGAGTGTGCCGTGGGCTTTGTTCCTCGGTGCTTTCATTGAGTAACCTGACCCTAGATAGCATTACTCCGGCGGGTACATTGCGTATTCAGAAGTGACCGACTTTTAGTAAAAACTGAGCAATGTATAATAAGTTTCAGTACATACAATGCATATAAAATGTAAATAAAGTCCTTGTTACCTACAGTTAATCTTTTTGAAATTTACATTTGTTGACTAGGCAAATGTTTTGAGAAACATGCTGTATTTCGAATAATACAATAATACATCAAACTTATAAGTCAAAGGCATGTTTTTTTCTGGTCATACTATCCTTCTAATTCTCTCTCTCTTTCTTTCTTGCTCCGTCTCTCCAAAGAAAAGATAAATATTTCTTTTTTTTTGTTTGTTTACCAAGGAAGCAGTACAGAGTGAGAAGTTTAGACGAGCTTAGTAGTCTTTGTGAAATTCTTTTGCATGATCTCACTGCCCTGGGTTCCCGAGCAATAACTGCCGTCTTTATTTTGTTCTTAGTTCTAATGGAAAGTCTGTGTCATGGTCTGAAGCAGGTGCCAAGCAGCCACCGAAGGGGGAGCACCTGTGGCACAGACTGTCTGTACATGTGAGGAAACAGGAGACCAGCCCCAATCAGACAGCTGTCATCAAACCCCTAACTAAAGCCTACGACACTGGCCTCAGCATCTCAGACCTCAGCACCAAAACTTTGTACGATGTGGCAGAGGAGGAAGAGGGCGATCCTCTCCGGCATGACCCGCCTGACAGCCCCGCTGCGATGGCCGCCGGCCAGGTGCTCGACGTCGGGCCGGCTAAAGACACGGGGGGGAGCCAGGCATGCCCAACCGAACACGAGTGCGACTGCGCCTTCCCCCCGCAGTCTGTCATGGACCACCTCCTGGAGGTGGCGGACAAACTCAATTCCAGCGTGCCGGATTTTAACAACGAGGTCCTGGGCCCTGGGAATGGGGCGAGGCCCTGCTACCAAACCCGTCTGGGCCAATGTCCGACCCCCACCTCACACCTAGACCCCTTTGACGGGGAGCCCTTATGCCCCGCCGATGAGCTGGAGGATGAGCGCTTGGGCCTGATTGGCAGCTACGCTTATGACAACATCCACATCCATGACACAGAGCAGATGGAGGAGGATTTGGAGGAGCTGGTACCAAGCCGATTCACCCCAGAGGCCTCCCCGGCCTTAACGCCCCCATCACCTTTTAAAGACTCAGTGGGCTCAGGAAGTTTTGCCCCCAACTCCCCCGTGTCTGAGTCCGAGCTATGCAGCCCTCCCCGCGTGTCCTATGCCTCCATCGTCCTGAGGGACTACACGCAGAGCTCATCCACTTTGTGAGGCTAGCTCCGGGTCCCTTCGCTCGTTTATTTCGATTTCGTTTTTGTTTTGAAGGCAAACAAAAGTAAACAAAACAAAGCAAATCAAACGGAATGTTTTGAAGGCGAACAAAAGTAAACAAAACAAAGCAAAACTAATGGAATATCCCCAACAGCATCTGTGTGCCCATTCACTCTGCAAGTCTTAAACAAGGGGGGAGGCAACAAAGGGCCTGCAGTTTGTGCAAAAAGCTTTCAAGAGAAAGTGTTGAAGGTGGGAGAAAAAGTCCTGGAGGTATGCTGGAAGCATTTTGCACAAGGAACTAAATCCGATGGATGACAACAAACAAGAAATAAGACATACTGTGATGGAGGATTGAGACACGGAGAGTTAACAGGTGTTGCAGATGCAAGCAGATCTTTTTTTAACTTTTCTGAAGTGTGTTATGCTTTTGAGTGATTTTTTTTCTGTTCATTCTGATTATGAACATAAGTAAACCCGGGAACCTGCTTGTAGATGATCATTCCATTTTGCATTTTAAATTTTATATTTGTTTATGCTAGAAGGAACAAACTGATTTTTTTCAGTAAAATAAAAAGTATTCACCCCAAGGTTATATAGAAAACAGGATTTCCCACAAGAACACTGGATTTGCTGTAATTATTTTACCCAACCAAGCTCTCATTTAACTGTTTAAGTTGTTAAATGAATTTAAACTGTGAGAATATGGGGTTTATGAAGGATTTAAACGATTTATACAAAGTTATACAAAGATTAATGTTAATATATTCCCCACTGTTTCCCTTAAATTGAATAATAATAGATTTAATTAAATATTTTACTTAATTACTTAATGGTTATTTAATTTATTTTAATTTAACCTTAGTAGAGTTAAGCGATTCAGCGACTGGGTAATACCTGTTGGTTTTCGAAAAGGGACACCTTACCTGAAATAAAGCAGAAGAAATGTCTTCGTTTGAGAGGAAGAAACAAACTTAAGTCAAAGAAACTGTTGCTTTTAGCCACTAGGCCTAGATTTTCAAACTGCCCAATACAATCTAATAGTTTAGCAACTTAAGAACAAAACCAAGCACTTAGAACTGGAGACTTTGGACGAGGGTTAGAGGGCTAGGATTACTCTGCCGTTCTTCTCAAATTTGGGTTTTCTGTTTCCAATGAAAGAAGAAATCATCAAAAACTAAAAAAAAAAAAAAAAACTTTGCACGTTACATTAAAGATATTTTTTACAATTTTCAGGAGTTTCATATGAGCTAAAGTAAAAGGTTGGAAAGTTTTGTGCTAGACTGTAATTCTGCAGAATATTATAGTGAAAAGGGAAAGTATATACATATTTTTTAAAAAATGAAAATTGCTGAAACAAAAAAATAGATATATAATTTTTTCACGTTATATTTAATTGTTTCTATGATCTTTTATCATTGTAATAATGATATGTCCTTAAAATTTGTATTCCATCAAACTGTCTCCCTTTTCATACAAAGGCTCCCTATTTGTAAAATTGTTATTGTAGAATGTGAGAAATGTATATTGTCTTGAAATTGTTTTGTGGTGAAAGAGGCATTGAATTTGGGTAACTATTCCAAGAAATTTAGAAGTCAGTGATCTCCTTAAGAACTTTAATTTTAAGGTTTACAATTTTGTAGTTGCTTCTAGTGATAAGGTGTTGCATTTAAATCATGCCTAGATTGATCTTGTTCAAACTGAGAGTTTAAATGAATTATATGATTATAAGTTATATAGTAATGTATTTATTAGACTGGGATTATCCCAAGTATAGATAAATATACTGAGTATCGTAATTTTCTGAATTGATATACAGTTAGTGCGTTCATGTATTCTGTTCGAGTACCGAATCATTTGTAAAACGTGGGGCAAAAGGTCAGTCACGTGGTATCAGCTAGAAAAGAGAACACATGTGTACTTGCCAGGATTAATGATTCTGTAAAATAAATATTTTCTAATTAACATTGCGTCGGCTTGAACGTTTTTTAGAAACCGTATTCCAAGGGGAAAAGGCGCCTCTCCGCATTTGTCCTTCATTCTGGGTGTTTAACGAGCCGGCGTTGCTTTCACATACTTCATGCTTTGCAGACTTTAAACTCCGCCACCGGTTCCTTGTTCGCACACCATTATTTCTTCGTGTATATGAAACAGTTCTGGTACAAGTGCATCTGTCGGAAAATGTGTTTCCTTTTTTATGAGTGATTTTTTTTTTTAATTACCTTTTAGTTTCGTACCGCCCTTCATCTCGGAGACATGTGGCATTTCAATAATACATATATGAAGAATGCATATATTTCTCATAAATACTGTTTGTTTTATCCATCATCAAATTGGTGATTTTTCATTAGATTCATATCTAAGTTATCACTGCCGGTTCTTAGTAATGCTTTATTTGTATTGTCTTGACTGCTTTCAGTGTATGAATGAGTGGGTATATGAAACAACATAACTCGCGTATTACAAGAGCGCGTTTCGCGTTCATTGACAGCCCCGGGCAACGTAGACTGAGAAGCAATCCGATGGATTGGAAGGGATTTCATATGCAGTTAGACAATGCCAGTTCCGGGTCCTGTGACTTATCAGGTGGTTGTTGAGTAAGCGGGTCTCGGAGGGAGAGTTTTCTTTCGATTGCACTCCGTTTTTCTCAACAAGAAGGAAGTAGATTCCCTACTGCTCCGGCTTATAGAAAGAGTAGGAAGTGAGGCTTTTGGTAGTTTTTAGTGACAATGGCCGGCGGCTCGGTGTCGGAGTGTAAGGAGTACTTGTTTAAAGTGTTGGTGATCGGAGAGTTAGGCGTGGGGAAAACTAGTATTATTAAACGTTATGTCCATGAGCTGTTTTCGCAGCACTACAGGGCAACTATCGGCGTCGATTTCGCTCTTAAAGTTATAAACTGGGACAGCAAGACGTTGGTGAGACTCCAGCTGTGGGATATAGCAGGTAAGATGCCTGAGAACGCGACGAGACCCGGAACGGCGTGTGTAACGTCGCCGTCACGCAGTTTACAATGTTGCCATCTGCAGCGGGACACGATTCGCGTTGGTGGAGGCGGCTGCTTTACTGAGTGATGATCCGGTTACGCTGCAGAACAGCTACAGCTGCAGTGTTACTGTAAAGAACCGCCGCGGTGTTACATGCAGGGGATGCTCCAGGACCCCACGTGTTACTTTATGCATTCAGGTTTTAGCGAGAGAGAGCAGCCTTCGGACGTGCCGCCGCTCGCTCGACGTTCCGTGATCACGTTAATTGCTAGTGAAATGTAGGTCAAATCATCTCTGGGCTATTGTCCCCCTTTTGACGATCCTACGGCCATTTACTGACAGCGCATGCAATAATTACAGCACTTCAACGCTTACCTAACACTGTACTATTTATTCTCGTCTTGGCGAGATCATTACGTTTAAAAGACAAATCAGCGGCCGTGTGTCTGTATCTTGGGAAGTATTCGGTTTTTGCTCTGATTTGAGATTAGCTGCCCAAGGATCACACTACCTCTTTAGAAAGTTTGAGCAGATATTTCACTCCGGGGAAGTGAAAACACCCCAGATCCAGACCAGGCCCACGCATCTGTGTCTAAACCAAATTACAGCGGGCTTCCGATATTTTTGCGGCGCATGCGGCCCGGTCCGAGCAGCTGTCACACAGCTTCGGAGTCTCCCTATGTATTAGTGCCGTGTGGCTCTGTGGCTGCGGACGGCAGCGTCAGGGGAGGCGGAAGGACGCCGCCAGGCCCCCGATCACTGCCCCCCGGCCACTGGCGTCCGACGAGGCTACGAACCCGAGGACACTTTTTGGGTTGAAAATGTGAAAGCACGCTGACACTGGGTTACCTTTTCCATCAGCTGTCTCGTTTTCGAATAACTACACACCCGATTGATTTGCTTTGGAAATAAAATCACTTTAAATCATACTTTCTTCCAATTTTTTAGCAAATTTTGTAGTATTGTGGCATTGCCGGGTGAAGATTAGGCAGAAAAATAACGAGTTTATTTATTATTTTGAATAGTTGAGTGGCTGTATCTGAGGGTTACCCGCTACAAGATCGCCCTCTCTATTGCCTTCGTATTTTTGAAAATCATCTCTTACCGGAGCCTCCTCATTCAAGCAAAAGCTAGGAATGGCGTTTTTGTGGCACTAATAACACGATAAACCTTCTGTAACGTTAATTCTCCTATAGAAATAATTATAAACTTTGAGAGTCCAGCAAGGCAGCTCTGAATTACACTCAGGAATAAAGCAATGTTCGTAAACTCGCCTGCCAAGCAGTCAGTTCTGAACCAAAGCTATGCTGCTCATTAATTGACTCCATAAGGCTTCTTATTCATAGTGAAGGCATTTTTCTTTGGCTAAACAGACTATGCTGACCTTCTAAAAACCCAACTATAGATTTTTTCCCAGCTATTATTTGAGCACCTTTTAAAATGAATTTTTAAAACCCGCTTACATGTTTTACACCTGGAAGTGCAATCAAAGGTTCGAGCATGGAGGCTCCTCCTGGGATCAGTGACCTCTTTAGTCACAAGTTCCAGGCCCTTAATCAGCACATTACAAACTGGCCCAGTAACTTAACTGGAATCCAGACCCTAATCCCAACCTGTTTAGCAAAGGATCTGTGAAATCCCTGGGGAATTTTCACGGGAATACCTCGGCATCAAGTAGCAGTAAGATCCCAGTAAGGCAGATGTTCTGCATGGGCAGTTCTGGGAGTAAATCACAGGCTGCCAGGGGGGTGCTGATGCCCACCTCCAGCTGCAGTGTGGTAAAGGGCTATCGGCAGCGTATGACGAGTCCAGATCCACTCAGCCATCAGGTGTGGCAGTATTCTGAAAGCTCCGACGGCAAATGAAATGAACTGATGCTGCATTTGCCGTTTGTCAAGGTTCTTGAACAGGTACATTGGAATGGATTTTTTTTCTTCATATCTCCCATCTTTCTCTCTCTCTTCTTTTTTTGATGAAGGCATACACACACAGATGAGAGCAAAGCTTGGGGTCTGAGTACAGAGTCAGCTGTGAATTTGGCACTTCTGGAGGATTTTTCAGGCGGTTAAGGCCCCTTTTCAAGGCAGGGGATTCAAACCAGCACCCTTCTGATCACAGGAATGGAGGCCATTCCCACTGAGCCAGACTCCCCCCCCCCCCCCAGTCATTTGGCCCCAGTTCATGGCTGCAGACCTTCAGTGTTGTGTTGCTAAAGTTGTTGTTTTGTTACCACCTCCCAGCCCCCCTGCCCCAAACCCCCTCACATGCATGTCCTGAGCAGCAGGGGCTGTCCCTTCACCCCCAGTTGTCAGGTCCTTTGCAAATGGAGCGATAATCAGCCTCAGTTAAGATGTGCTGCTCCCGAAAGCTGGAAATAGAAGCTTATCATTGGGCCTGTCTGAGCGGGATGTGATGATTACAGCCAGGCTGTAAAGTAGGGCCTTGAACCAAGGATCTAGACACCCAGATTGGAGACCCAGCGCGCTGGCCTCTGCGCAGCGGGAAAATAGTCAGCGGAGGCGTGACTTTTCCCGTCCATCAGGGGAACGGCCTCCGTCGAGGTTTCAGGGAGCCCCCTGAGCGTGCATCTCCAAAGCATATCTCCCGTTAAAAACGCGTGACATCAGCGCTTAGGGGAAATTGGCTATCCTTAACTGGGGAATTAGGCACAAAGAGAAAATTCATACCCCGGTCTGTCATGGCACGGCAGTAAGGAGCGTCTGCAAAATGCGGGGGCGTAAGCCTAACCCAGCATGGCAGGAGGTGAGACTCGGACTGCAATTAAAGTCCGTCTTATGTGATGTGTCCGAGATGGCAAGTTGCAGCTGACAATGCCTTTGTTTCTTCTGTCTTGGATGGTTTCCATGGAAACCCACCCACAGATAATATCTCGATTAGGGCCGTATGAGACGAAGGTTGCTAAGTCCTGCAATAAAGACTCCTCTTGGTTTTTTTTTTCTCTTTTTTAATTCGAAACTAGAATGAAGTGTGACAAGCCGGCCTCACTTCGATGAGACCCGGTGGGAGAGCGGCCATTTAGAGCACGCTTGTGATTCAGGACGTGTGATCTAATTGACCCATATAGTATTTTATGTATGTCGGTAGAGTGTAAACCTAGCTGGAGAATGACCGCAGCATCCATGCTTGGCTGGTGAGGGGTGGGGGGGCTTGTGTGCATTAGCATGGCAGGGCATGGAATGCCGTAAGAAAGAGCGCCCCACTCTTCTCCACGTTCCTTTGCTCTGTTCTTGTGAATCGCGCTTAAGCCAAAATCATGGGTTAAAGCACGACGCCTTGTCGAGAAGATCAAAACTGGTTTTGCTGGTCTGCAGTTTCTTTTATCATGTATAATCATTAGCGTCATTCCTTTGATCTCCTGTATCTTGAAGCGAGTGTGGACTGATTGCAGTAAGATGACTTTGGGTAACTGCTGTAACGAAAGATGTGTGCGACTGCCGGCTAGGGTAAGCGAGACACGCACAGCACACCTCTGGCTCCATTCCGCGGTCCGTCCAGTCCGTTTCCAGCGACCGCTGCAGGAGCGGCACTCGTGCGATCCTGCGTGACCGATTCGCCGATCAGTCGGCTCGCCAAAATGAGGTCCGGGAGAAAGTCTGTCAGCATCCGGACGCCAGCTAGCCAGCTCACTCGACACAGAGAGATAGCAGCACAGCCTCGCAAATGCATGCTTCCCTGGCTTCCTTGTCTGACATTCTTCCTATTTCGGTCATTTTTTCGTTTACCTTATAAATGTCATATATTTATGGATGGATAGAATAATAACGCTGAGTACTGCTGTACAAAAGGCAAATGCACAATCCTTAACCTAAACAAAAACACAATGAGGGGATACTTGCTATGGAGCTGTAAAAGGCTACCTGCTCGCCCTTAAGGCTAGAAGTGAAGGCAGTTGGCAGGCAGGATGAGTACAGGCTCACTATGTAACTGAAACTTCTGTCCATCTACTAACTACATCTACTACATCTACATCTACTACATCTTCTAACCACTTATCCTGGCCAGGATCACAGGGGGGGTTCCATCGCAGGGCACATACACGCACACACTGTCATATACTGCGGGTCATTCAGAGATGCCAGTTAGCTTAATTGCATTTCTTTGGTCTGAGGGAGGAATTCCACACAACACAGGGAGAACAAGTGAAGTCCACACACACACACACACACACAGAGCGCGTGGAGGCAGCATGTGAGCCCTAAACACTGGGGGTGTGAGGCAACAGTGCTGTGCACCAAGCCTCTGTGTGGCCCAAAAGCAGCATTAATGAGGAAAATCAAAAATAAAATGGAGACAAGGCCTTATTAAATGACACACACAAAAGTGTGCGTGTGTGTGTGTGTAGGGGGGGGTCATCTTCTGCAAAGCCACAAATCCGAACTTGTTTATCCTTAACGAGATAACTGGAGCTATCTGGGCCAGCTGAGTTTTATTAGCGAGGCAGCTATAGACTCAAAGCAGGTGATCAATTGCCATGGTAACGAAAGTTCACCCTCACCAAGCAGTGTGCCATGGCTGTACCTCCCACTGACTCACACATGGAATTAAGGGGGGGGTGGGGGGGTCACAGTGCGTGCGCTTCCTCATTCTGCCGTCCCTGGGGGTGGCTG
Source organism: Petrocephalus schoutedeni (assembly GCA_026780765.1). Lineage (NCBI taxonomy): Eukaryota > Metazoa > Chordata > Actinopteri > Osteoglossiformes > Mormyridae > Petrocephalus > Petrocephalus schoutedeni. The sequence continues at coordinate 19,237,726 of JAODKL010000039.1, forward strand.
CCGCCGATTCGCCGTGACACACGGGCCTCATCACCGGCGCATCGCGCCAGTCTGACAGCTGCCCGCCTTGCCGTTTGCCAGCGGCTGTGACTGCTCCCCAACCCATAGAGACCTGTTGCATCAGGGCCCAGGGCCCCCCCCCCCACCCCCCCCGCCTGCTTTACGGGCGCTCAGGAGCCGATTTCGGAAATGTTCCGATCACGTGATCGCTGGCCAGATGAGACGGGAGCCCGGCTGCAGATGAGCGCGCCCTCTGCGTGCTGCGCGCTGAACACCGTACCCGGCCCCCAGGTTCCAGAGGTTCAACAGGCTGCTTAAAAACAATGAGCTTGTTTTCAGATTCAGTTGCGTGTATTTCAGTGGAATATTTGTTGTGGTGTTTTGTATTCCGTCTCAGCCTAGCACATTTACAGTGTGTGTGTATATGTGTGTCTGTGCACACACGGGTGCCTGATGGGGGTTGTTCTTACCTTCCTTTGCCATCTCAATATCAGTGGTGCTGAAAATAGAGCCATCTAGAAATGGAAAGATCTTTTAAAGGTTTAAAGAAAAACCCCCCAAAATTCCATTACTTCTGAATACTATATAGTCTAAATGCTACAGTGACGATCACCAGGTAAGCAGCTTTGAAATTAGAAGGATGTACCACAGTATGTATGTATATATGTACTTATGTATGTGTGTATGTATGTTGTCTTGTTACTGTTATCTTTGCTGTATATAATTGTAGGTGTTGTCTAATGTGCTGGGACACAGAGGGGAAAACCCCTTCCAAGAAGTCTAACATCTTTCATAAAGTGGAAAAAAAAAAAAACTTGGTGCGTTACAAGTTTCAGAAAATGATGAAGACTCCCACAAACATAAGGCAACTTCCTCCTACTGGTATACTGTAATGGACTGCCAGCCGTCACTGATTGGGGGGGAGGCCAAATGTGTAATATTAGATAATACAGGAGGGGCAGGCACTGCCAGCTGTTGTGGTTGGACCATTGAGATTGCAGGTCAGAGGTCGCTGAGATTGCAGGTCAGGGGTCGCTGAGATTGCAGGTCAGAGGTCGCTGAGGTTGCAGGTCAAAGGTCGCCGCTATGCATTAATCTGGAGTTTAGGAGGGAAATGTGTTGGTAGGAAAATGGCCTTTTATTTTATTCTGTAAATGATTCTTGGAGTTTGAGCGGTGTACTGGGCAGCAGTGGAGGGATGTACGAGCTCTGAGAAGTGGATAGAGAAGCTTCTATCCTTGTAGCCTCTGTCTTCAATTGTTCCCGATGTGCCCAGATGATTACAGCAGATTCTTTGTCTCAGGTCAGGAGCGGTTCGGGAACATGACCCGGGTCTATTACAAGGAGGCAGTGGGGGCCCTGGTGGTCTTCGACGTGACACGGGGCTCCACCTTCGATGCCGTCTCCAAGTGGAAGCACGACCTGGACAGCAAGGTGAAGCTGCCCACCGGGAGCCCCATCCCAACCGTGCTGCTGGCCAACAAGTGCGACCAGAAGGATGCCAACAGCAGCAGCAGCCCCAGTGTCTTGGACAACTTCTGCAAAGAGGCAGGCTTCCTGGGGTGGTTCGAGACCTCCGCCAAGGTAAGGCACCCCTGCCCTGGGGGGCGCAATGCCTTTGGAATGTTCATCATTCATCAATGTAGCCTAACCCAACTTGTCGATTCTGCTGCCCGTATGACCACTACCCTCATAGCCCTGAACAAGGTACTTACCCAGATTACTTAAATAACGCAACTGTATGTATTAATCATAATCTAGGATTTCAAGTGATAGACGCCTCATTACATAAACATTTATGTTAAGTATAAGCTGCTCCCAACAGTCAGGAAAGCGGAATCTTTTCTCAGGGGCCATCAAAACCTCACGTCTGTGCTCAGCCTGCAAAAGCCCTCCTTCAAAACAACTGTAACATACAGTGCACCCGTAGCCGCGGAGTCAAAGCCGATTTACCTTAGCAACCTCTCTTTTGCGGGAGGGAACGCGTCGGGAAGAATCGGGAGGCTTGAACCGCCCGCTTTCTTCAGTCGTTCGCTTTGACTGACTGTCTTAGCCATCGCTGCGTACGAGTCGCGGCCAGGCTGAAACACGCCGTATGAAATAACAAACGTGCCAGACATTTGGCAGCTGTCGTGGGACTACCAGCTGTGAGCGTACATGCGAAAGCATGAGAAAAGTCTGCCTTCCCTGGAAATAAGGAGCTTGAGGATGTCATCTTTTCCTTTCTTCATCTAGGAAGTACCAAACCTTCTTCCTGCAGAACAGACAGCATCTGACATCATTCAAGCGTGTGATTGATTAAGGTTCTCTTTTTACCCTGACTGCTTTTTGATCAGATAATGGCACAATACCAGCCCATCACCGCCTGACATTTGTGTCTAACCCCCTGTAACCATGTCCAGTCCGTTGCTTCAGTATTTGGCCTTCGAAAATATTTTTCCAGTAGCAGAGATCTGCAGAGTTATATTCCAGACTTTGGCCTCTACCCGAATGGTACCTCCCGCTCCCCCTGCCCTGATCTCCATGTGGTTTCTCCCAGAGCTGCCTCTAGTTTTTCTAACACAGCTGCGTTTTGATCCTTGGCTTTGGATAGAAGAAAGATGCAAAAATGTTGTGGCAAATATTGGTATAAGTACCACCAATAAGGCATTAACCAGTAATTTCAGGGGGACTACGCAGGAACGGATAAACACAGTGATGATATGACTTTTGCAGCCTGGCTTAGATGAGTTTGGAAAGGAATGTGTCCTCACCTGATTTAATAATCCTAGCTTCTGGATGGATATTATTGAATATATTGAATTCACAATTTTGAGGAGGTGCTTTCATTGGTCTCTTTAAGAAAATGTATCTGCATATATTGCCGGTATATTTTGCCGCAAACAAATGTAGCTTGACTTCTTGTATTGAAAGGAAGGGATATATAGAGAGAAGTATCAGAACCGTCTCTAAAAGGATGCTGCGGATGACATTCTCATGCATGTATGCATATTTTATGTTAATTTTAATGAACCAGCTCCACTGCTCCTCTCATCTCCTCCTCAGCTTATTTATGTCTGCACATTAGGACAGATTTGGACCAGAGCATGTGGCCTACAGAAAGCATGTTCTACAACACTTGGCTGCAGAACCTTTGCTTGAAGACCGGCAATGTCACTGCATACCCCCGCAAATAGAAGGCAGATTAAATGGTCTCAGATCAGTCCCATTCCTGTTCTCAGTGGCTTAAGGCAATTGACAGCCTTCAAATTCTAAGCTCTCAATGTACTGCACTCCCTTGTGCCATTTTTATGCCATTTCTTTGGCAACGGTGGTATCAATCAGAGTTTTGGCATTTTTTTAAAAGTTTATATTTAAGCGACATTGACACAACTGCTGATGAGCTTTTATCAGATTTCGGGATGTAGTGGCTTTTTGTCGCGGTCTTCAGGGATAGGAACAGAAAGGTCAACAGGTCAAGTCTCAACAATGGGACCGCTGTAGTACTCACAAGCTCGAATCACTTTGGGATACTTCTAACCATACTGCCAGGAAATATAGTTTTATTAGGGTTTCTGAATCCATAAAGAATCTGTATATGTGTGTGTGTGTGTGTGTGTGTGTGTGGGTTTGCATAGATCACATTTGGGGACCAAAATGTGTCAAAACATGAAAGTTTTGAAGACATATTTTCAGGTCCCCATTTGGATAACCTCAGTTTTATTAAAAAAATAAAATGCCAAAAGTCCTGTATTTGGGTTGGTTACTTATGGTTAAGGTTAGGGCTGGGTAGGGGTCATGATTGGGATTAGGGTTTTTCCCATAGAGATGAATGGACGGTGCCCATATAGACAGTTATGTGGGTCTCTGTCTGTGTGTGTGTGTGTGTGTGTGTGTGTGCACGCCCGCCTGCCCACCGGCATGACCTCATACATTGCATACAGGCACTGGCTCTGGATCGGCAAGCCCCAGACTAGTAAAGCTGTCACTTAGTATGAATGGGTGGGCTCGGCCACTGCTGATGGGTTTGCTTTCCTGCGAGCCAGAGTCGCGTTTTATGGTGCTGGCTTTAGCGGCGGCGCGGTGCTAACAGACGAAGCCGGGAGCTGCGTTATCCCGCAGTGAGGGCGCGGCGCCGCACGTGTCTCCAGGAGGCGGGCTGGGTGACTGTCTCCACGGCCCCAGCGAGCTGAAGAGGCCCTGACTACTCCTCAGGCATTGCTTAAGACACAGAAGTGTACTTACTTTCTGTTAGTAAGGGGGAGGGGTGTCATGTGACAGGCCCAATCACGTTCTTCATCTCTGCATTAATACCCGGTATATAAGATTGGGCTTTGCTCTCTACACAACACAGCCAAACCTCTCTGCACCTTATCTTGGCCACCTCCCTTTGCCTGTCCTCCAGGGTCTAGCCTTTCTGGCTCCGTTTTCCTAATCCTGCACCCAAAGAAAATGCCTCATTCTTTCCTTCCACCCCCAGTGTCACATGACTCTTTCTGTCTGTCCCACCAGTGAGTCTTCTGGTTCTTTCGGGTCTCGTTTGGTTCTTCGCTAATCAGAGCTGGATAAGTTCTGTGGATCAGCACTGGAGTATCTCTATGCCTTGTTCAGACGCTACTGGGTTCGAGCACTAGCCAGGAGGTCAAGAATACCTCTGCTGGGAAACCTGGATCCATTTGCGGTCCATCGTGGAGCTGTGAGAAAGTCACCGTGGAAGCATAATGGAGCCTGAGCTGTGACTGGTTAGAATGTCTGTCGACAGCCCTGTTGTCTGAGTTGTCTGCTTCAGTTTCCTCACACGGGAGGGGAGCACTAGACTCTGAGATCCGTGCGTGAGTCACGCTCCATCCTGCTCCCTCTGTCGGAGTCTCTCGGGCTCGACTCATCTCCTCCGGTGGGGATACATATCGTGCTCCAGGACACATCTGTATAATCTCTGGGTTTTCTGGTTGAAATCCCAGGAAGGGCCCCGCTGGGGAAGCCCGTCAGCAAAGGTCCGGCCGTCTGAGAGGGTGAAATCGAAAAGCTCTGTGGGTGAAACGCTCCGCACAGAATATGTGTTTGGTGTGGAATCTTAAGCAGCAGGGTAGTTAACATGCCTGCAGCCTTGGAGGTTTGGTTCCCATCCCCCCCCCCAAGTCTGTTTTTGTGGAGTTTGCATGTTTACACCAGCCACACCTGTTACTACCTGCAGTATATAAAAAAAAAACATGTGAGCAGGCAGATTTGGCGTTTTGGAATGACCCGTAGTGTCTGACTCCGGATGCATGTGGACGTGCGCCCTGTCTCCGGCCCTGAGCATGCCACGGCATCCCTGACGTTAACTGGCATCTGTTCCATAAACTAGGAGCCCTATAGCCAAGGGCTGTATTACAAACCGATCTTTTATTCATTCGAGGAACTGCAAGGAGGCTAGTCTAGGAAGCTGGGAGTAGGTTCTGAATGTTATGGCTCTGGTTTGTCTCCTGGAGCCCGTTCTTTCAGAGCCTTTTCCATGAGCGTAATTTGGAAATCTGTCCAGAACATAGGAGCCAGTGATGAGGTATGATAACAGGTGAGGCATTGGTGTATTTTCTGTGTATATTTACAGTGCTTACTGCAGTATTAGTATTCCCCGGATGAGGAATATGTAGGGTTTTGGCACCGGTCTGCTGCCTGCAGCGTGATAACTCATAATGTACTTGATGGATCATTTTCAAACACAGGAATTTTATAAACAACTTGGTAGGAACCTCTGTAAAATGAAAGATGCATCACCATTCATTAATAATGAACAAACATCAGTATTTTCCATGTTATTCATTACTTGTTCCTTACTAGTTCCTTAGTAGTAGTTTTTAGTAGTTCACTGACATTTACAGAATTAACAGATATAGTAACAAATATGGTAATTACTTGGGATAAAGCATGCATCATGATTCATTAATGATGAATTAACATGAGATCAGTGTGCAGCTAAGACTTAGTTTGTTGTTAATTAATACATAAGTAGTAGCATAATACTGTGTTATTTTTGTCCCCTGTAGTAAAGTGTTACTGTATATGCTACATGATGAATAATATTAGTAGTATCACATATCGCAATGTATTGATGCTTTCCCGATAACTTCTACTTAAAATTTACTACAGAACAACTAAATGGATTGGATGCGTAATGTAGATTTACACCAGCAAATGCAAATTCCGCAAGCATTTGATGCTTACGTAACGTGGCAATTCTCACAGATGTGCTAGAAAATTAGGAAATTTAGCACATAGTAAATCACGATGCACAGCTTGCGAACAGTAAATAAGCGTCTCTTCGGTTTTACGTTACTGTCGCTCTGCAAACCCGGCGATGCCTTTACCGAGCCGACCCTTCTGCAGCGGGAGACCGAAGCGAGCCAGAACTGCGCTGTAACTAGTCTCTCTTCATGGTACGGCTCAGTTACGGCCCGGTTCCCGTATGCCAGTGGAAAAGCTCCATTAGTGGTGGCACATGACAGGACAGCTACAGAAGCGGATCTGGTGAATCTCATTGCATTGACCAGAGTCATACAAAGCTGCCCTTTTAGTTAAGATTTTTGTTGAAGTGGGAGGAGTGTATTGGGGGGGGGGCTACAGAGGGGAGTGGGGGAGGAGTAGGGAGGTGTGGGGGGGAGACTGTGCCACCCAGGGGATACATTGTTGTCATCCAGTCAGCATCTAGTTTGTATTTTCTGTAGGGTTAAGGGTCTGCTCCCTGAGACAGAGATAGTCCAGCAGTCTACCTTGCTACAGACAAACTGGTGTTTTAACCTTTCTATATATTGAATGGTAAGAAATAACATGTTTAGGGTGGAGTGCACAGTGGGTGGAGAAATGGTGTAGAAGGGAAGCTGTTATCTTTCTAGTGGGTTTCCTGTTCTCCAGATGGAGGTGGTGTGAGGCTCGGCAGGTTACGATTCTGTCTAGTGATCAGGAGGTTATTGGTTCAAATCCCCAGGTTGGCTGAGTGAGTTCATTGTTGGGTCCTTGAAAGATGTTCACTGACATTTACTGAATACAGATATAGTAACTAATATAGTGACTGCATGGGATAAAAGATGAGTTAAAATTCATTAACAACATGAGATCAGAAATGAATGTTATTCATTATTTGTTCCTACAGTACTTCCTTCATTGGTTCCTTCAGTAGTTCACAAATGTTTACAGAATTAACAGATATAGTAGCAAATATGGTAATTGCTTGGGATAAAGCATGCATCATGATTCATTAATGATGAATTAACACGAGATCAGTGTGCAGCTAAGACTTGGTTTGTTGTTAATTAATACATAAGTAGTATTATTATTATTGGTTGGTTACGATTCTGTCCTGTGATCAGGAGGTTATTGGTTCAAATCCCCAGGTTGGCAGAGTGATTTCACTGTTGGGTACTTGAGAGATGGTCCTAACTTCACTTGCTCCACGGACTACCTGACACTGCATTTTCAAGGGTGCCTCACATTTTCATGTCTTTTTCAGGGTCTCAGGGGGGCCCGGAGCCCATCCTGGAGGCTACAGACACAATTCAGAGAATACCCCAAGATGGGGTGCCAGTCCATCACAGGACACACTCACACACCATTAAGTGTCTGCTTAATAGCTGTTAAAAAATGTTGACCAGTAGCTCAGGAGCCTCACGCACACTGCAGTCTTCTATTTGGATGGTATTATCAAAGTGCAGTCCTGACGCAAGCCCATAGGGTGTCATTTGGTCATTTACATCAGTTGGTCCACTTTCCACTGCCACCCTAGAGCCTCAGTTATCAAAAGTTTCCTGTTGTGGAAAGTAGCCATAGAAGGCATGACAAGGTACCAGACATCCACTCTGTTTATCAGTCTGGGTTTAGAATAATGATATTTTTATTCCATTAATGCGGCAGCAATCTGTGTTGGCTTTCAGGAAGTGCCCTCAAGACGTAATTAGTTGAATTAAAACAGGTCGGCATATTTATGTATGATTATGTATGAGTATAAAAACCTATTCACAAATTCCAAGTTATTGCATAAATGAATGCCTTCGTAATCAGCAGTTATCAGATTGCGGAGTCAGTGATCCTGCAGGGGACAGCCAGCTAGTTCAGTAATAATATTGTCGGATGATAGTAGTAAAAACAATAAACAAGTACCATGGTGAGCTTTGGCTAAACCGGACTTGGTCGTGTCCTAATCAGCGAGTGCATATTTCACGCGACGACGTGCTTTGGAAATGGCCTGAGCCGCAGTTCAGGTGGAATCTCGTGCCCCTGGCAGCAGAGGAATTAATCCCAGCTAATTTCCTTTCTTCAATCCCTCCAGCTGAAAGAGGCTTTATTCTACCGCATGACCAGTGTGGTTCCGGTTTGAACCGCGACCCGTTCTCTCTGACATAGGCTGTGTGGACTGGGAGAATGTTTCTGTGTCATGTGACCCGCAGTGAGCCTCACCCCCACCATTTTCCATTTTCCAGGACAACATCAATGTGGACGAGGCTGCACGGTTCCTGGTGGAGAACATCCTGGCCAGTGTGAAGGGACTTCCCTACGAGGAGAATACCGGGGATCATGTCCAACTGGACCAGCAGACAGCGGTGGCTGAAAGCAAGTCTGGATGCTGCTAATGGCGACTATCTCATGCAGTTCTGGGTCAAGGACTGTGGTCCAGTGCCAGTGATGGGGGGTGGGGGTTTCCAGAGCTTGATCCGGAACAGTCTCCGAAACGTCCCCCTGTCCGCCCTGGGATGACAGAGTCCTTTCCTCATTCCAGGTCTCCACTACATTTCTCAGAGACAATTAGGTCGCATATTATACTGTAAGCAAACCGTAGGTTACAATGTATCCATTCTCCACACTGACCAACACATAATGTGCAGAGTCATCCTGTTATGGTCACTTAAATAAATAGTTTTGAGGCGTCCGGGAACACCCATGAGCTCAGATGGATAATGATCACGGCAAACGCGTCATGGTTTTAGAACCTGTTTTTCTCCTGAGGTTTTTATCAGCCTATTCTGAATGATGGCTTAAATTTTTTAGTCTCCTAAAATAATATATAAAATTATTAAAAAAAAAAATAGTGAGATGTTTTACCCTTTTTTAGACAATATAACTGAAATAAAACCCATTTTAAACACTCCAGTGTCAGGTAACAAAGTTTTACATGAAGCACTTTTGATTTTTTAAAAATTGAGAAAAATTTGGTGACACTTTACTTGAGGGGGCAGAAGTAACTTAAAAACTCGGTTACTGCTCAAGTACGAATCATATACAATACATTATATACAAATCATACAGTAATTGCATGAAATACATGAACCATTATGATTAATTAACAAACAAGCAGTCAGTATGTAACTAACACTTACATTGTGGTTAATTATTGCTTTATGTAAGAGTGTTCTGCTACATCTGTTGTGCCCCCTCAAGTAAACTGTTATCAAAAATTTGAGCATGAATAGCCTTTTCATAATGGAAAAAAGCATTCCAGTGTTGTAACAACAGCATATGTTTGTTGACGGAACAGGAGTCAGTCATGCGTCATGTTATCATCATGCATGATGACATATCTGATGGAATGTAGTTTCAGGGTAAGGAAGTACTTTTCATTTATCTGCCTGAAAGCACTGAAGTGTGTTGTTAAGTGAAATCTTCTGTAGGAAAAGTAAAGTCATGGAGTGTCTCTGCTATGTTAGCGTCGCGTGTAAGTTTCATCTGTCAGATTTATTTTGGTTAATGACGTTTATGACGAAGCCTGATATTTTCAGCGACAAATTCTCACTTGTTTTTAAATTGTTTTAAAGTGCAGGCCAAACAGTACTGAAATGTGTTGAGGGCTTGAAAATGGTATGACCTGTGTGGGGCACTCTGGGTATCAACAGGAGTGTCTGCATCCGATTTCTGACCCAGCTCATCCTGAAATGACAGCTTCCTGTTAAAGTTAATGAGTTCCCCTGCCAGTTCCTTGTCGAAAGGCAGTGACTTATGTCCCCTGCCTCGCTATAGAAACTTTGCAGTGAAGCAGTGGCCCGGCACCAACTGACCTCTCTGGGCTCCATGTTCCCGCACAGATACTGAATTCAGTACCCCCACCCCCCCCATCAACCAGTAGTTTGGCTGCACCTTCGTTCTGTGACCCAGTGTGCCGTTAAATGGTGTCATCTTTCTTGCGGGATGCCTCTGTTTGTGGCGATGAAGTTGTTTCAGCTCCTCCACCATCCTTGGTATTCCCGTTTACAGTTTGAAATCTCCAGGGCGTCACAGTTCCCTTCTAATCGCTGCAAAATGATTACTGTCCCTTGATGGACACGCTTATTGTATTTCCTGGCACGAGCCTGCCGTACTGTGTCAGCATTAGGCTACGAATTTTATTTTTGTTCTGAATGTAAGCAGCAATATTAATGCTATTTTGTTATTAACGGTGATGTATGTGAATTCGTTCAAGCTGAGGGTGATCGAAAAACAAAGGAAGATAATTTATTAGCACCAGCAGTTCCAGTTTTCTGAGGATTCCATAGACAAGATAAACTGGTTTAGCCTGCGTGTTTCCTTAATGTGCTTGTACCAGCGAAACACAGTTTAAGGTGGAGCCATTGATATATATGTAGATATACGCACATACTTTTCACCTCAATGCGATCATTTTTAGCTTGGCACAACTCTACAGTTCTTGACTGAAGAGAGTATTATTGTGTGTTCAGAAGCTACAGCTAGTTTCTCATAACATTGGACAAATTTTTTTGTCCTCCTGAATCGACATGGATAATCGATAATCTTTCTTCTTCCCGTTTCGCTTCTAAAATGGAAATGACAAATTCCGCTCCTCCTCCTTAATTCAGGAAAACACCTTCACGTTATCTAAACGGGCATTTACTCTGCATTCTGCTCACTCCCTCAATGCCAAAACGATCAGATGAAACTGGACCATGCGCTGTCATCTGGAAAAATATGCTAATAAAGTGTTATTGCATTTCGTTTTTTACAAATTCTAATTTTAATTTTGCTTCAAATTAAAGGTACTATTGTCTAATTGTGTATTAATAGTCTTTTTGTATTTATTGGATGGAATTTTCCTGTAAATGTAAAATGTAAAATGGTGCTTGATATATTACACTATAGATTTATGGTTTTATACTTCATTGTTTTATAACTTAACAAGACGATCCCTTTCATGCTTATGGAACCCTACAGTTATAAACCTGGAATGCTGTAGTAGAATTAGTGACTTCATAATAGATACTTTGTAATTTGAAACGTCTGTTTCCACATACTGTTAGTAAATAATATGCAGTAAAATAGATTTTTTTTCAGGTTGACTTGTCCTACAGTGTATATGTATCAGAAGAGTCTCTGTGCGCGGTTGTAACAGGAGGGTGCCTCTGATGGCTGGCAAGAAGAACATAAGCACGTTCGTTCAGTTGCTCAGGCAGAGAGCGGTGCGTTTATACAGCTGTGATATTGAGACTGCTCTCATGCTAGCTGCGGCCAATTGTGAAATCTGAAGCTAGATCTTGTGTAACTCTATGCCTGAGGTTTCACGAGGTCCGGGCTGTGGTTTGAATCCTGCCTCCGCTCGATGCATGAGTGTTTGTGGTCCTGCGCGTTAGAACTTGTGATTGAAAGGTTGCAGCTTCAACTCCCGTGGCCAGCAAAGTGATGGTATCACTGATGGGCCCCTGAGCAAGGCCCTTAACCCCAAAAACATATAAGATAAAAGTCTGACCCCAAACTTCCCCCTGTATGCTTCATATGACAGCAATATTGGATACGTGAAAAATACCCGTATTGTACTGTAATTGTTCTTGTGTAAATGACAAAGTTACTTAATGTATACAAAAGTATCATCATTGTGAATAAGTAAAAAAAGAAAAAAAAGTCTTTTCATATATGGCGACAAAAAGTTAATTTGTCTTTTTTTTTTTTAACGAGCTAACAGCTGTATAAATAATTTCAAATTCTTCTAGTACTGATTATCATTTAAAGTGATTGCTTCGATCACACATGTGTGAAGCCCGCACCGGCGTGGGGTGAGCATGTACACGTCATGTGCGCAGAGCTGGAAGCCGTCAGCAGAAATGCCCACACCCCATGTGCATGCAGCTCCCCTTAGACCACGGCCCCCCAGGCGTGGCTTCCATGGCCTCCCATCCCAGAACCCTGTGCTTCTCCACACATTTGCTCCTGTGTTGAAACCGGAGTTCCAAACATTTTTCAGAATCTTCTTGGGACGCATACGGCGCACAAACACACAAAGCAGGGGCCTGTTTTATTCATAAACGCCTCAAGGTTCCATCTCATGATGCCCCTGAGCAGGCCCACCCCCCTCCGCCAGATCGACCTCATGACGCCCGTCATGTCACAGTGCGTAGTGCAGGAGAGCGTAACAGTCAGTCAGCCTCTCCGTTGTCACCGCGCGTGATGTAACAGCATGACGCTTTGGATGTGGGAGGAGGGGGGGGATGGGGGCGCTGAGGGGTGCAGACAGGAAGATCATCTCTGACTGTGTATCATGGCCTGTAGACTTTAAATGAAACCTTGGTTGGTACATGTTTTGTTGGCCTGCTTCCTGTTAGCCTCCTATGTTGTACTGTAATTAACAAAAAATTACACCCATTCCAGTAATCAAACAGGCATTATTTAGTGCAATATGGTAATTCACTGAGTAATACTGACACCTCCAGAGTTTAAATGAAGCTTTATTTGCCTAATTACACTGCAAATCCCATCTTGCTCTCCTTTGAGCCATACAGACACATGCACCAATCAGCCATAACATTACAACCACAGAGAAGTGGTATGCATCGCAGCTTGTCACATGTGGGGCTGCAAGGCCACAGACCGGTCAGAGTGCGCATGCTGACCCCTGTCCACCACTGAAAGCGGCTACAATTGGCACATGAGCATCAGAACTGAACCACGGAGCAATGGAAAAGAGGCCTGGTCTGATGAGTCACGTTTTCTGTTTGCATCATGTGACCGGCCGGGTGCGTGTACGTTGCTTACCCGGGGAAGAGGTGGCACCAGGATGCATTATGGGAGGAAGGCAGAGGCAGTGTGTTGCTCTGGGAAATGTTCTGCTGGCTTCATCTGGATGTTTCTTTGACATGTAGCACCTACCTAAACATTGTTGCAGACTAAGTACACCCCTCCATGGTAGTGATATTCCCCTATGCCACTATAAAAATTATTCAGGAATGGTTTGAGGAACACGACAAAGAGTTCAAGGTTCAAATTCTCCAAATCTCAATTTGATTGCGTATCTGTAGGATGTGTGGGACCAAGAAGTCCAGTCCATGGAGGTCCCATTTCACACCTTACAGGACTTAATGGATCTGCTGCTAGCGTCTTGGTGCCAGACACCACAGGACACCTTTAACAAGTCAGAGCTGTTTTGAAGGCATGTGGGGACCTGCACAATATTAGCTATGCAGGTAGTCTTAATGTTATGGCTCATGGGGGTATATGCAGGTGAAAGCGGAGCTTTGGATCAGAGCACAGGGTATTGAAATTGGCAACCTACCGATCACAGGTACAGAAGCCTAACCCACTGAGTCACATGTTGGGAGCTTGATTTTTGTCCTAACTCTGTCTGTGGAGTTTGCATATTCCGTAAATGTTTGGTTTTCTCCGGGCACTTCAATTTTATCTCTCAGTCCGTAAACATGCAGTTAATAACTGGTAACATATCCTCATAGTATGTTACTGTGGTGAGAGTCTGTTTTGCCATGAACTGGCACCAGCTGTAGGTCAGCTGTTCTGCACTAATGAGCCCAAGACATAGAATAACAGAGATGGAGTATTTAGTGTGCAAGTTGTAAGGTGACTGTGATTAGGCCAGTATTAAAAGGTCGATTTAACGTTATTGCAATTAAATAAAGATAACCAACATAATTAAAGCACAAAACACTTAAGAACTAAGTGGATCCTATGCTATACTCAGGATGCAGCCTTTTCTCGTTACCACTTTGTTTCCCCTTTGGCCTTGTTTCATAAACTATTCACAATTTATTGGAATCCATCCAGTCTTCTTCACAAAAGCAGAATAAGCTGTTGGCAAGTTAAATGGAATCACATCACTCAGTATAGGTACAGGGGATTTTAGTGGTGTTTGAACTGTATTTTTCATCAGTCAAGGTCTTCATAAAACACCAACACAATGACATTCATAATGCATGTTTACTTCACAGAACAGCACTTTGATTTTAACTATGAAAGGCAGGAATAATGCTGCTGCATTGTAGCTTTCTGGGCACACAATATTTTCTGTTTATTTGATTATTTCCTGAACCACATTTTATTAAATACTTGTCGCTATTTGGAAAACGAAGCTGACATCATCTCCTCTGTTACGGAACGCCTGAATGTATATAAATAACCACAGAACTTATATTTCATTGTGCATTCCTTTTTCGTTTGTCAAAGGGTAATAATTTGTAATTAATAACTGATGTATTAGAATAATGAAAGTCTGCTATTTTATGGCTTTAATTCGTTTTAGAGGATAGACTAGCTAGAATGCAAATTCTTGATATCAGAAATTCAATTATAACGAGTTATAAAGCGTATTACTAATATCACAAATTCAGTTCCAGCTACTTACAATGCTAATTCTTGATATCAGAACCGATTTTCCCATTTATTTCAATGGGAGTTGCGATTTTAACTAGTTGAAATTCCAATTGCTTGATTTAAGGAATAACATTTTAACTAGTTGAAAATTCAGTTACTAATATCAGGAATTCAATTATAACTAGATATAATTTTAATCATAACTAGTTACAACTGAATTCCTGATATTAGAATTTGGAATTTTATTTAGTTAAAATTGAATTACTGATCTCGGCCTGCTTTCAAGCTACAAGACAGGAGGTGTTCAACTTTGCGAAATTTAAGATGCGCTCTTTACGTTTCGTTTTAATGATGTCGATCATCTCACCCTAAGTTACAGACGGATAGTTAATAAAGCCAACACGAGATGCCCTGCCTTTCGTTTCTTAGCCGCGCATGCGCCCGGCGGCGAGACCCAGCCTAGCGTCTGATGTCGTTGCTTAGCAACGAGGGAAACTTTCACGTCTTCGGCAGGCTTCGGGTAGTGTTTGAGCGACCGCCTAGCTCATTTTTTAAGATATCGTGGTATATATTTTGTAATTATTATCGCGTTTAAACAATGTCTCGAATAGCTGCAAAGAAAAAAGAGGGCTCGTCCAGCCGAGTCGCTTCGTCCCAAGGACTGGCGTCGTTTAAAGAGTAAGCCGACCAGAAAATAGCCGAAAATGCGTGCTCTGTGAACGAGTTATCTCGGCTAGTTTACTACTGGTTACTTGGACTACACAGAAGGAATAGTCCGTTTTTATTACGGGGACTACAATGTGGTTGGAGTAAACGCTGTTCGTAGCATCCCAACTGAGCTTTGGATAGGTAAATATACTCACAGAACTAATATCCACAGCTGTCCTCCTGGCTACAGGTTGAATATTTATTTTCTAGGTGAGTCGCACCTGGTGATGCTGAAATCGCTTGTGCGGTGGCATTTACTGTCTGTGTTTACACATTTACACAAAAAAGGCACCCCACAAGCGATTTCAGCATCGCCAGGTGCGGCTAACCTGGAAAATAAATGTTGAACATGTAGCCAGTAGGATAGTTGCGGATATTAGTTCTGTGAGTCTTCAGTGATTTAGTTAGACTTGCTTTTATGCCATTAGCTATCACTGATGTGGTCAGTAATATGTGAGATTATCAACGATGTCTGCCAATAACCCCACCCGATTCACTGCCTCATTTATTACTTTGGGTAATTCTGTGGTTTTTTTTTACAGTTCTTTGGGCAATGTTATGTACGTTGAGTTTAGTGCAGTGTTAAGTGCCCTATTCTAAAAAGAAAGTTAAACTTGCCGTTTTCAGTTTAAGTCACAGTAAACATTAAGCTATCTGTAAGGGGAGAAAACCCCACGGAGAACGCGCATCTTCACGTTTCGCCATAGACTCTCAGTGTTTCATTTTGTGCACCTGACTCGCCCTGGCTGACAGGGCGTCGTCTCTGCTGACCAGCGCGTCAGAGGGATACGGGGAGCCCAGGAGGGCTCAGTATTCAGTCTGGCCCGAGTGGAATGAAGCTGAGCTCAATTCGGAGAAGTGGGAGGGGTCCAAGGGCCCCCGAGATGGAAAAGCTGGCAAAAGTCCATCTCTGGTGAGTAACAAGCCTTGGCCTGAATTGAATGAAAGCACCAGAATATTATGAATATAGATTACATAAAAGTAATGCAGTTTTTTGCTTGCTCTCTGGTTGTGGTTGCATTTTTGTGACTGAAATGGCCTGCTTGTTCCTACTTACAGTATAGTCAACCATGCAAAATAATTAGGAGTTTTACAAACAACCCGAAACCCCTCCACACACCCCCCCCCACCCTCTGCCCAGATGGGCAGGTGCGTCTAACGCAATCCAGAGCACCCTCACACTGAATGTTTACCTCGCAGCATGTCTTCGAGGACCCCGAGGGGAAGATCGAGCTGCCTGGATCCCTTAAAGTCTGCTCCTGGAGCCGCCCGCTTGACTTTATTACCGCCAAGGTAGAATCCTTAAACAAACATCTCAAAACGAAAGGGCAGTCGGCTAAACAGCTCCTAATTTAGTTCAGTGCTGCTCCTCAGTGATTATGTCTGTGGCGTCACACCTCTAGGCTTGGGGGAAGAATTAGATCTCTGCTCTGTGCGTGGAGTTTGCATGTTCCCTCTGTGTTATGTGGGTTTCCTTACTGTACTCTGTTTTCATCCCACAATCCGTCCAAGACATGTAGTTAGGCTAATTGGTGTCTCTAAGTCAATGTTTACC
This sequence comes from Petrocephalus schoutedeni, assembly GCA_026780765.1. NCBI lineage: Eukaryota > Metazoa > Chordata > Actinopteri > Osteoglossiformes > Mormyridae > Petrocephalus > Petrocephalus schoutedeni. The sequence continues at coordinate 19,254,515 of JAODKL010000039.1, forward strand.
TAGCCCGGTCCTCAAGGACCCCTAAGCAGTCCTCGTTAGCTGGGAGTTATGTGTGTGTATGTGCAGTCCCATCCAGGGTGTACCCTCGCCTTGTGCCCTATTCAGCCTTGTATAGTTACCCGATCCGCTGAAGTATTCCTGAGTAATCCTATGAGGCATATATTTTAATGATTTTCCACCGAAATGCACCCTGGAAAACAATGCGCATATTTGCTTCCGCAATGATCCACGCACCAGCCACTATTTTCATAACAGTAAATAGAAACAATATGAATAAGTAAGATACGTTACTTCTAAAAGTATTTTTTTTTAGCTTGTTTTAGGATTTGATGTGTATTGCTGTTCGTGTTTGTGTAATATTTCATCTCCTAAGTGGCTCATACACTATTCTTTTCAATTTCAATTTCTTTCAGATGTTCTGAGTATCTGAGATATTTGAGTAGCCCAGAATGTTCTGAAAACAAAAGCATAACACACATGTGGCTAACTCATGTACATACAATGCAATATGCCTAAAATCAAAGGGATAGAAAAACCCTTCTAAGGGTTAAACGTGCGTAGGTACGTTAAAATTGGCAGATGCAGGGCTTAAGATGTATGACTGAGATGTATATAAATGTCACATTTGTTTTAAAATCTTCTTCATTCCAGCCACCTGTTGTGGTGGAGAATGAATCCACCTTTGACATCACGTCGGCCAATGAGCATTTACTATGCAGCGAGGTGAGCTCTGCTCCCTTAGAATCACTTACACACATTATGGTTTTTTGTCTGCTTCCCCGTGGATTTCACTACACCTGCTTCAGCTTGTTTTATTCAGCTTTCAGCTGAGAGACCCAGCTCTGTTTTGCAGTCTGGTTCAGCTCAACCATGTGTCCATTTGCCCATGATGACTGCAGCTAGTGTCGTTTGGCCGCAAAACACAATACGTTCATCTGGCCCCAGTTGCCTCCATCTTAATTTTTTCCTCCTGTATCTTTAAATGAAGGTTGAAATGGCTGGGTCATTCTTTGGGTCAAAATAAACCCAACTTCACAAAAGGAAAAGTATGCAGCAGAGTTTGGTGGACTTTGATGTGTTTTTCCTCAAAGCTGGTAAGGCGGATAATCAGCGAAATCTACATGGTATGGAAAGTCTGCAGTGGAGGTGCCAAGGAAGGTGATTCGGATTCGCTGGAGCCTCGTGATCACGCGTGGAGGCCGTGGGATCACATCTACTCCCTCTGTAAGGCCTCCAATGGCCACATGCCCCTCTACAACCCCTACGGGAAGTACGTGGTTCGCCTATTCTGGATGGTGAGCCTGGGCCTGCATTTTTTAAAATCTAATCTTTCTGCTAAAGCCTGTAATTAATCAGTTTATTTTTCAGATGTTTACAGCTGCCTCTTACCCTGTCACAGCTAACCACAATGGACTTACTGTAAGCTTGCATCTTTTACGAAAGGCAGCTCATAGTGGTGTTTTCTTTACGATGCTTATCTGAATGGTCTCATGTCGGGTCGTTGCAGGGCTGGTAGAGGAAAGTGCAAACCCCCAAATGTCCAATTTGCACCACCGCAGCAGGCCCGGGTAGTGGGATTTCTAATAAACACCTTAGCAATTGGAGCCCTCAGCCCGGTTTGTAGCCTAATAAACCGAGCAGCACGACTGATTATCCGACAGAAGCTTGGCACCACCGACTGGGGGCAGAGCCTTTTGCTCTGCCTATAATCTAAGGATTACTATATTGAGGCAACAAGAGAGAAGGGTTTTACTTATGAAGGGAAACTCAAAATGCACACAGAATGCATTCAAATGCACTGTTATCACCAGCTATGTTTAAATTATAGGGGGAAACTGACTCTGCCATATTAATGTCTGGTAAGCTCAGCTGAAAATCTTGCTTGAACTTCCCTGCAGTTTTACCTCCATTATTTGCCATCTTGTCTGACTCTGTCCTAATTTTGTCTCGGCCAATCAGTTCAGTTTTCTGAGCCAATCAGCGCAGCCCTGAGCTCTCTGCTCAGTACCACCCATATTATTCTGTCCATAGCAACATATCTTTATACCAATGTTATCTCATTTTATTGGTTCGGTTCCTCTCTGGCTTCTTGCTACAGTATGATTTCCTCCCATAGTCCAAAAGCATGTGAACTGGTATTTGTGAAATGCTCTATGGGTCATTTTTCTGTTCTCTCCCTAATTCTATTCCAACTTTACATCAAACCTATACCAGATAAGTCATTATACAAGACAGATGGAAGAATGTAATTCAGACTTAATTTGAAGGCAATTAGCTCCCAAAACTAGCGTTTACAATACTACACTTATTATAAAAACAGATCTGTGCTGGTGTAACATATATTCAGCCCTTTCAATCTCAATAAACCAGGATGATTTTGACAGTATATTCTCTAGCTTCCACCCAGGCTGGTTTTAGTGTCATGCTGCTTTTAATCTTGACAGTTTATTAAAGCCTTATCACTTTGAAGAAGGCAGATATATTTAAATTACTCTTGTTGAACTCTTTTTTTCGTAGTATGTCGGTAATAATTCATCTTATATTCTGTCTCCCTGATTTTTTTTTACCCATGTATTTTGGTAAGGAGGTTTATTTGTGGTTATTGGTGACATGGGTACTTTATACAATATACTGCACCAGCCATAAAGTCAGGATGGCAGGTGATTTATGCAGTGGGGTGCTCAGAGCTATGCATAATAGGACACACCTTCAGACCGCGCACATTCATTTATTTTTTGTCCAGCAGCCAAATGTGCTGTCATGAATAGACAGTTATGAGGAGCGGTGATTGGGATTTGCCCAAGGGCTTCATGAAAACGGCAGTCGCCCACTTTTGTTTCACATGTATCACACAGCTCATATACATATGTCCAAGGTGTTGCACAACAGGTAATATTTGCCTGGAAACATCTAAAATTAAGTTAGCTGAACAATACCGGCCTCTGAGACATAAGTGTAATTTTCCAAGAATAAACCCTGACAATGGTAATTTAAATGCAGGTAATGTAAGCCTTTGCTTCTTTGCCCATTCTGAGACCATGGATAAGCAGAAGCTGCAGATGACTAGGATCAGCCCGTCCCTGCATCTGATTCTTGCTCTGCCTGTGAGCAATAGGAGATGCCATGGCTGCGTGCCGCAGGTTCGAGCAGACCCGGCTTCCCTTCGCAGCACCGACTCTCCAGCGGCTCTCCAGCAGGAGACACTATTTGAGCTGCGGCTGCTTCTCTTGCTCGCCGAGCGAGGATATGCTAACCGCCGCTAATGGCACCCAGCTCCCGCTAACAGCCTAAGCTCCTTCGCAGCATGGGCTCGGCTGAGCCGGCAGGCAGCTGGGAGCAGCCCCCCAAAATTAGAACTTAAAACCGAGGAGGAGTCGGGGAGTAATGTAGCGAGAGGTCTTACGACATGCAGAGTAGAGGGTTGCGGTGTGATGGATAGAAGACCTGGAGTCGGCGATTCCGTGGGTGCTGGAGCGTGCTGTTACCACAGCTGCCTCTAGAATGCGGCATGAGAATTTGGGATGGGCATCCATCACTTTCGGGTCAAATAATTTGAGAGGAAGACTGAGGTCGTTTTGCTGTTTTCAGTCTTAACGGTCCTTAATACACAGTCATTACGACAGTCAGAGTCAAGGTATTGCCAATAGGGTGCACAGCCTGCAGCTGTGTTATCTGCAAAGCTGGAACATCTCGCTCATTTGAAACAGCAGCAAGCCAGAATATGTAATGCACATACAGGGGAATGTATTTTAATGACTTGTTTTTATTAAAAAAGTTTAAAAGTGTCATTTGAGAATACATGAAACACTGTGTTAAGTCATTTACTTATATATGGGTATAGTCTGAGGTTTAATACAGAACAGATATGCAGTAATTCATATTCAGAAATGAAAGGGCAAATGGGCGCGCGAGCATATGAAAGCATCACTGCTCCGTAGGGATGCTGGAGAAAGATCACCGTGGACGACCTGCTTCCCTGCGACGAGCAGAATCGGCTGCTGCTTCCCGCCACCAGCGCGCCGGCCGAGCTGTGGCCCATGCTGCTGGCGAAAGGCATCATCAAGCTGGCAAACGCCGAGTAAGTCCACGGCTCTGGCACACGCTGGCCCCATTCATTTTGCCAAAGACTGTTCATTCAACTTACAAAAATTCTGTAATTAAAAACCTCATTGAACTGGGTGCATAAAATGAATCTTCAGTCCCTTTTGAGGAAGGTAGTTGAGTACAAATCCTGGTCATAAGAATGACCCCATATCTAAGTGGGTACAGTGACATGAATGGACTCTTTTCTGTCCAGATTGCCATGTAGGAACAAAAGGGCTCCTCTTTGTTGCCCTGTGTGACTGTGTACACCTGGCAGTAAAGTTAACCGCCTGCGTTTGGATATTTTGAAGATGGCTTCCTTCTAAACCACTTACAGTACACGTCAGCACATAGTACAGTAATCCATGCATTAGACAACAGGTGAAGCTCCAAAATATGTATATGTGGCCCATAGGTTATTTTTAAGTTTATTTTATGAAGTATGAGGTGGTAAAATACATTATGATATTACACTGTAAAAAGTACAATGTGGGTGTTTAAAAATAGCATTGGATGCTATTGCGGTTGGATCACACAGTTACTTTGTGTTCTAGTAGCCACAGTTATTTCTTCACGTGGTGCTGGTCTTGATTGACGCAGCTTAGCTTGGGATCAGTAGCAGTGGACATGGAGCACTGTTAGGAGGTGACGAGCGCAGGGATGGTGGACCTTAGGAAGACACCCTGCACCCACCACCTTTTGGGATTCCAGGTGTCGCTTTCTGGGGCAAACAGGGAATCTGGCAGGGCCTACCTGGCAGTGCAGATACCCGCCCGGCCCTGGCAGAACAGTCATATGTCCATGGCCCCTTGAGCAAGGCCCTTACCCCCAGCTACAGGGACACTACATGTTGGCTGGCTATGGAGAGCAATAAAGGGCAAATAAAGGGCTTATGGTTTATCATTTAGTGGTCCTAGGAGGGTTTGCTGGTCTGTTCTCTCTAACCCCAAGCTTTTCTCATTTATACATCAGTTTGCAGAAAAGTATCTAAATTAATAAATGTTAAATACACCCGTCCATCCATCTACTATCCACTTCTGCTGGCCAAGGTCGGGGAATAAATGCAGATGGTGAATGTAAAACATAATGTTGTTGTGTGAAGGTGCTTATGTGGAGTGGAGATCCTCAGGAAGAGCCATTTCATGGAGTGTCTTATCTTGAATCGTTCGCTAGGTCATTCTGGGCAAAAAATTGGCTCATTCTAGAGAGGAAGCAAAGGGATGCCTGTCTGTATTTCCGTCCAGCTTAGGGGTTCGGTTCCTGTGCATACTTCAGTTGACAGTAAAAAAGTCGAGGAAAGAAATAAATGTAAGGTGATTAAGTGAGACGGTCACGTCGAGGTGGGGGGGACGTGCAGTAGGACGGCAGGAGATTTCTGCACTGCAGGAGAGCATGGAGTCAGAGCAGGTCGGTCACTAAACCTCCCTGCAGAGAGAAGATGTTTTGGAAATAAGGTATGAAATCATCTACAGCAGGCTGGAGGTAGAGGAGGGGCAGCGGAGCATTGGCAGTGCCGAAGACATTCCCGGGATTTAGCTATAGCTGGTGGTGGAGTGGGACAAACCGGAATGGGCCTGCTCCCAGGCGCTCCGTCTCTGTATCACGTGGCCACAGTTCAATAACCAGAAATCATGTTTTTATAGTGGCAGGCTATTAAACTATGGGGCTGAATGCGGGCGAGAAGCCCTGCTCAGATTAAGTGTAATGAGCCACGTTCCATTAAGCTGCGGTGCGTGTGGAGAGCAGGCCTCAGTCTGGTGCAGACGGGCTCAAGCTGTGAACGAATGGAAGGCAGAAATGCAGGTCACGGCCAAAGCGGCTGTCTGCGTGCATGGTCACATTGGCAAGGTTTCTGCTCTCGTATAAATATATTGACTTGTTTTATATACAGTGGTGGCCAAAATTATTAGAACACCTGACAGATCTGAAAATACTGAAAATACTTTTTGTCTCCAAAACATGATTTCATTTTATAATGTTCATGAAATATGCAGATGGTTGCGCTGAGCACAACAAATATCAGATCAAGTGAGACCTACTGTTTTTATCCACTTTTAACTTTAATATTTGATATGTCCACCTTTTGCAGCAATTACAGCAGCACATCTCTCTGGCATAGTGTCAATATATTTCCTGAGA
>JAODKL010000039.1:19265992-19283939 GCA_026780765.1 Petrocephalus schoutedeni
GCTGCCTAACCCCAAACCGCACCCCAACTCCTAACCCCACCTCCTCTGCTGCCTAACCCCAAACCACACCCCAACTCCTAACCCCACCTCCTCTGCTACCTAACCCCAAACCGCACCCCGACTCCTAACCCCACCTCCTCTGCACCCCATGGCAGGCACAGCTGCAGCTCCACCCTTGCCTCCTTCACCGAGCTGGAGGAGCCAGAGGACCAAGACCTCTCACAAATTAGGGGTGCCAACCTATCGGACACCATGGAGGTGGGTGGGCTAGGGATTCAGTGTTGGGGGGAGGGATGGGGGGGGCACAGTACTTGACCTAATTTTTAGAGACGGCTTTCTGGAGAGATAAAAAATGTGAAATTGCAACTTACCACCATTCTCCTTGGAGACGTGTGCCAGATTCACTGCCAGATCAGTCAGTGTTAAGATACTCTCTCTATCACATCCACTTCCACATGCCACTAAGAGGGGATTTTATTATGGAATTACACGGCTCCATTTGATGGGGGCTACTGTGCCTCTCAGGTGACCCGTGCTCCCCCCTAAATAAGGAACTTTACTGTTTGAGGGATTTTCCTTTGAATGCATGTATTCTGCAGGCCGGCTCAGTGTTTGATCACAGAGAACTTGTTACTCAGGAACAGTAGCTGAGATTCAGCACCAAATTAGACTAGTTTACTGCTACCTAGAGGTTTATAATAGAATATTCTCCAAAGTAGAGAAAAACCTTCACATATAATTGACATTCAGTATAATAATATAGGACTGTAACATTCGTTCAAAATTCAAAACACAATGACAGGACATTCCGGTGCTCGTAAAATGTTGTGAGATTGATCTTCATTCCACCATGTCCTCGTGGTGCCCCCCCCCCCACCCCGTACATAAATTAGACTATCTGGGCCTGGTTCCTGTTTTGGGATGGGCAGCAGAATTGTTGAAAGGATGTTTGTAGTAGCTTAGCAGTGAGATCTGACCAAAAATAGCATTTTGTTCCTTATTTGTTTTTGTTAATGTTGCAGCGATCATGGTCAAGAGACCCCCTTGGATGTCAAAATCTGTTGAGGTAGTAAACCCCCCCACTGCCCTGCCGTTGTGCTCCAGGGCATGAGGGTATGTCCTGTAGGGAATGAGGGTATTTCCTGTAAGGTATTAGGGTATGTCCTGTAGCATTTGAGGGTAACCCCATCTATACTAAGGTATAAGGGTACTGTATATGCTCTAGGGTATGTGTATATGTCCTCTAGGGTATGAGGGTATGAGCTGTAACATATGAGGGTATATGCTCTAGGGCAGGGGTGGGGAACCTGATCCATGGAGGGCCGGTGTGGGTGCGGGTTTTTCGGATGACCTTTCAATCAGCCAATAAGAGTGGGTCCCCAGGACTGGAGCTGAGGACCAATGCTTTATTATTGGCTGATTGAGAGGTCATCCCAAAAACCCGCACCCACACCGGCTCTCCATGGATCAGGTTCCCCACCCCTGCTCTAGGGTAAGGGGGTATAAGCTCTAGGGCATGAGTTTATATGCTGTAGGGTATGTGTCTATGTCCTCCAGGGTATGAGAGTATATTCTCTAAGGTATAAGGGTATATGCTCTAGGGTATGTGAGTATGTCCTCTAGGGTATGAGTATATGTCTGGGTATGAGTGTGTCTTTTAAGGTATACGGGTATGTGTTCTAGAGTAGGCTCAGATCCTACCCCATCGCACCTCCTACTGAACGTAAATGCGAGTGTGCACTCTTATGCCCTCGCCACTGCGCCACGCACCTCGATGAGCGCCTCACCCTGGCAGCACTAAGCGCAGCTCCGCCTGGCCCATGTGTCTCTTCAGTCTGCCGAGCTTCCCGGGCTTCAGGGACCCATCTAATTGTGAGTATCTCCCCAGAATAGGGCAGGGCCCTCCAGTGAGTCAAAGCCAAGAATCCAGCACATGGTTATATAAAGGGAAAGGTCATGTACTCTGGCAGCTTAAAAAGAACAATTAGATTATAACTCATCAGTATATTCATCTCCCCAAGCATCATTACGACCCATTCAAAGGCAGAAATAATTTCCCTCTTGCATAACTTGCCACACATGCACCGGTGTGAGTGACATCATTTAATCGTTGACTAAATGCTGCTTGGGGTGACATGTCTGGAGTGACTAGAATATCTTTTGTTTCGTGACAAATGCACTAGATTTTCTTTTTTTGTGTCTGTCAGCCGATCCGCTCCTTCCAGAGCCGAAAGCCCTTTGTCTTTGTTGAAGTAAAGCTGAATAAGATCGACCTGCTCATCAGGTTTTAATGAGAACGTTTCACTTAGCATTGAATCCCAGCGCCGAGGCGGCAGAAGTGCTACACCGTCCCTTTAAATTAGCCAACCCTCCTGCCCCCCCCCCAGACCTGTCCTCCAATCGTAACCGTGATGTTTAGATGGGGGGGGGTTGGGAGCAGGGCTTCCTGTTTTTTGTTTGCAGTTTATTAATACAACACAGTTTTGTGAATTGCATAAAAAAGGACTTAATTGATTTTTAGGTGGTAGGTGGTTGGCGTACTTAACTGGAGAGCTGCAGGCTGTCTCTGCTGTTACAGGCGGCATTTTTAGACCCTTGAGCACTTGAACTGAATTGGTTCAGTTAGTTCTCCAAACACAGCTGAATGCAGGAAATAATTTTGAGGACTGTCAAAGAGAGCTCTAAATAAAAATATCTTCCACGCAAACAACTTGATGTCAAAAACATGCCTTTTTTGGATAAGTATCTCAACCCTTGAATTACGTTGAACAATAGTTTTATTCATTTTGCTGCGGGTCATTTCAAAAGTGCTGTTTTCAGCTGGCCATTCACAAAGAACAATTAAAGAAGTATTTATTCCTACAGCATAATGCAATAAACTATATTTTCTTACTTGAAAGCACTTCCTTTGTAATCAATTGCTCATCCAGGTGCGGATGTCCAAACGATCCCCCAAAACGCTTGACTAAGTACCTCACCTTTCAAATGATACTCTCTACTCTCTTTACACTTCACACGCTGGACAGAAGATACTGTATGTGTGTGCTTTTTGCTGATGTACCTACCTGTCCCACTTGGAACGTGTGGTGCTGCTCTTACTGTCACCATAGCCAGAACACATCTGGCATCTTGTACGTTCTTTTCTGGTATCTGTACCCACTTGGGATCCGCCTGAGCTCCTGACAATAGACTGAGCTGTAGGGGATCAAGGTGGCCGGCGTCAAACCTGGAGTCTGAGAGGGAGTGCAAGGAGCCCACTTTTCCATTACTTTGCTGGTGGTTTGCTTCAATGTGGAGAACATAAGCGCTGGTGTTGGACACCTCAGCAGTGGCAAGGACCAGCAGAGGGGTACGTTGCTGTCACCCTATGTGGCGTGTCGGCCCCTCTTTTGGAGGAACTGTAGTCCAGGCAGACATTTGCTTAACTCAGGGCTGCATCTTTGGATATTGTGCTCACATCAAGGACATTCTTGCTCTCCTTGGAGCAGTATGACATTACAGTAGTATGTTCACTCTCAGAGTCAGTTTTAAGGAATTAGTATGTTCTGCAGGATATTAGACAGCCCTTAAACCACTGGCAGTGCTAGTCACATCCACTGATTTTTTTTCCCAGACGGATTTTCAGCTAGTCATTGAATTTTCTCATATAGCTACATTTTAAACACATCGCCCTAGAGATGATACTTCCGCCCTTCTGCTGCATTCCGTAGAGAAACTTCTCTAATTGATTTATCTAATGACCTATAACTACCAAACCTGTAGCTGTTAGTTTTTCTGACCTAGTGAGCTTGGTTTCTCTAGTGCCTTCCCTCAAATTCAGGTGTGCAGTACAACCTTATGTATTGCTTGATGTGTAAAGTTTGTTAATGTACTTGTCATACTTCATGGATCTGATTGGCTGCACCTTGTGCAACCTACTTTATTGGGCAGTGATGAATAATTACGTTTAATGTAATTTATTTTCAGCTGTGTTGTGTTTGAATCCATCTCGGTCAAGTCAGTAACGTATCTTCAACAAATCGAGATGTTGAACAAATCAGATGTTGAATTCCAGACCATGAGTCTGAATATAAAAATCATAATTCTAAACAGTTTACTTGAAATCATTTATAAGTACTTATTAAAAAATATTGCAAATTATCTACTGCATCCTGTAGTAATTAATTGCGCTGTAACATGACTATATCCTGTTGGGTTCTGGAACTAAATTTGATAAAAACAATACAAAGTTCCTTTATAAGGATTTTTAAATTAACCAACGTTTTATTAAACATGCACATAATGTAGCTAAAGATAAAGTGCACACACAACTATGTAACACTCTGTATGATATTTGTTACGACTGGCACTCTCCATATTTGAAAAAAAAACATATAGCTCTACAGAAGCACAAGAGCAGTTAACATTTTATGCCCTAAATGTGCATGAAGTTTCATGATGATGGTGTCACATTATTTTTACAACTACCTGACCAGAACCTACCATCAAAAGGCAAAACATCACTGATTTTAAAATATGCCCCAATAAATTCATTTTGTGCATCCACAGTAACTCCTGGTCATGTTAAGCTGCGTTAAGCTGCATACGGACTGCAAACATATGATATGGGCTTGGGTGGACTCAAGAAGATTTTTCAGGTCACGGGTGTTCGAGTCTAAATCATGATCTAGTAAAAATTCACCCAAGTGTGTGACGACTCTAATTTTCAGCTTAAGATAAAATGCCATTTTTGAGTTTTGAATGAATTTAAAAGAGGTCATTACCAAAGATATTGAAAAACTTTGGGTTAGATAAATCGATGCGTAGCGATATTTTTATTCTATTCGGCAAGGGCCATGAGCAAATCCATTTCACACGTCGGTCTTAGCGGAGCAAAGGAACTGGCTGATTGATAGTACATCCATCCACGGAGCGCTGGCCAATGTGCAGCTTTCAGAGCGAAAACGCTTATTATGGCAACAGAGACAGAGTGAAGTCTGAGACGCGAGCTCCGGGAGACGCCGTGATCTTCACAGCCCCTCCGAACGTGAGTCATGTTCCCAGTGAGTCATCTGAGGCTTCGGTTTGGGAAACACGAAGTGAGCTTGTAATTGTCATTCATATTCCAATCGCAGAGCCGGGTAATTGCTTCGTAATGAAAGGTTTAAAGGTTTTTTTCTGTTAATTATATTAATAGATGTAAAAGTGAAGCTATTCCACTTTGCACTTCCAAGCCTTCCCTCCAAAGGTCATGGCACTACAGTATACATTGTCATATAACAGTACTGTGGAAAAAGTCTTAGGCAGTCAAAAGAAATGTTTAAAGCTATTTATCTAGGCTGAAAGTGTATATCTGCTCAGAACAATAAACACAATTTTACTTATGCAAATTAGGAGTAGCACAAAGACAGGAACAAGAATTTCTTCTATTCTCTAAAAAGTTCCTGATATCTTGCTGGATGGCTAGAAGAACACTGCTTTAAACCCCAAACCTCTCCTCAGGGACACACCAGCCATTTCATGTGGAATACGGTATTCGTTACATTTCACCACCAGCTCACTTAAGTAATTTTTTCAATTAGTTTTAAAAATGTAACTGAGGTATTGATTAGCCATGTGGGGAGGGCTAGTGGTCAGGTCCAAAAAAATCATGGCTGTGCTGGATGGTTCCTGTAAATGCTGGGGGAACTTTAGGAGAGGTTTTGAAATGGCTAAGGTGACACACTTTTTCCAGACGTAATAACAGTTTTACATGAAGGTCATTTAAAGATCTTTTTCTTTGACTGTCTAAGACATGCACAGTACTGAATATAAAAACAATACATCAGACAAAATAATTATTATTAATTATTATTATATAACTTATTTGTAGTTTTTCATAGATTTGGTGTGTAAAGCATTAAGTCTAATATTCCATATTCAATAATAAGTACCTTATTAAATGAATGGGACAGAAAAACAACCGAGGAAAATAGCAATGTTTTGTTATGTCGGTTTATTTCGGCCTACACTGGTCGCGTCTCCTCGCCCCGGCCACCTCTCTGTGCGGCTTCCTGTTGACACATAGATGAGCGTGGCATGTTTACATGCTAGGCCGGAGGCCTTAGGCAGGAGATCACTCTGCGGAAATAAATGGTAATAACAGCACATGGACCATTTTCTCCTCATTCTGCCTTCGCAGGGAACAGTGGCAGAAGATGGGAGTGGCGAGGAGAATGCTGCCAGCGGTAGGAGTTTCTGTGCTCTGTTCGCCATTCTTAGATGGGCTGGCTTTTCTCTGGACCATCCAGTCATCCATCCATCTTCTCCTGGTCAGGGGTCTGGAGGCCTGGAGCCTGTGCCAGGCAGCGTAGGCCACAAGCCTGGGGGGACACCCTGGCTTCGATGCCAGTTACCCTGGACCATTTTATTTCATTTTCCTGGTTTCACTCAGTCTCCATTAGGTTCAGAAGCTGGACCGATGGATAATTAAGCACATTTCCCACACACTCATCAAGTTCAATGAGTTCATGGAAACTTACTGTAATAAAATATTTTGCAGTTTACACATTTTTAAAAATGCTCTCAAAGTAAAGTTTGTGTAGATTTTCCTTGGTGTCGCCCGGCACCTGAAATGGATCTCCGGAGTCTGCAGCGTTTCCCTCCCTGTTCCCTCTGTGGGAGCCGCGTGGTTCGGCTCGGCCCAGAGTACCGCTTCTTCTGGGCCCGGCTTCACTCTCATTTGCATCCTCACACTGATGTTAATACTGACATTGGCCTCGGAGTGTTTCATACAGATCCTCCTCATTCCCCGTCCCCTGGTCTGTTGTCATCTACGCAAATCCAGAACTGCACGGTTCTTCATCCACAGCAGAAAAGCCTGAGCAGACCCAGCGGATGAAGGAGGCCATGCTGCAGGAGACCTGGGTCGATCTGGAGGACTTCTTCAAATGCTTCCAGTAAGTTCAGCCCCATAGTCAGTGACACCCCAGACTGCCATTGCAGTACCAGCGGTATGTCACTGTTCTGTTATGTGCGTAGCACTTTACTTGAGGGTGCACAAGTAACTTAGTAACTCAGTAACTGTTCAAGTACAGATTGTGAGCAAGTATTGTAACTGCATGGAATACATGGACCATTATGATTGGTTAATGATGAATGAACATGGGATCAGTATGTAACAAACACTTTCAGTGACAAACAGTTTCTGGTTAATTAAGTGTACTACTGCATTATTTGTGCCTCCTGAAGTGTAACTCTTATGCGAGTAAATCTGTTTCTCTGTGTGCCATTTAGGACTCTCCTGGTTTTCCATAAGCCTGACACATACATTAATCATTACCAGAAGTCCAGTTTAAAGGTGAAGGATTCACTCAATCACACTTTGTTTTGTAAAGTGTCCGGTAAGTTTAATAAAGCTTTAGTCTAGCAATCCTGTTGTAATTACCAGTATTAATTGGGAATGTTTATTTACTAGACAGAGCAAAAAGATACAGAGAAGAATGATCCTGCTGTATTGTTCATATTAACATCGATAAGGTGGTAGCAGCCTGGTTTCTTCTAACCTGCCTCGGGGAGGAGGTTCTGTGCCACAGACTGACCCACGATGGTCTTGTCTCCATCAGAGCACCGCTGCCTCCAAGGCGTCGTCTACAGGCCTGTCAACAGCCACCGCTCAAGCCGCGCCCGTCAAGCAGCAGCTGGCGTCTTTGGTAGCTACATGCACGCCAGTGTACTCCAGACACTGCCGCACAAATTAATGCTTACTAGTGATCCACTAGGTTTTGGCAAACGCAGGTTTTGGTTATTCATATGCAACGGCCAGATGAGAACCGCTTGCTTTGCATAATTTATAAAATCTTTGTGTATTGTATTAACATTTTTATTTTAATAGTGGCCAATGCTTGTTTGTGCAATAGAAAAGCGCTCTACATTTGTTTCCTGTGAAATTGTAAATGCGATTGGCTGGAGATCAGTCCCAGACACAGCTTCGCGGATGCTTTTTGGCCGCGGCCGCCATCTGTCACTTCCCCTGCTCCGCCCACACCGCCTCGAGCGCTCGGTATGAAAGGCCGGCCCGGTGAGTGACACACGTAATGGCGTCAGTCGGCAGATGACAAGGGGATCCTCTTCCTGCTCGTGGACAGTCTGCTGCCATCCGAAATCTTAATCAGCTTCTCGTCGCTGGCGCACTGGGGCGGGACCGCTGATGAGAGTAAGGGAGTGTTGGGTTAAATGTTTGCCATTTTGCTACGGGCATCTTATAGGGCACAAGCTCTGCCTTGTGGAATAGTGAGAGACAATGTGGTAAATATTTGGGGTAGTCTGAGTTACTGAACACTTCTCTGAACCTTCTGTGAGGACTGATAATGGCCCGTTGAGCCTTACATTAGTTCCAGTGAATTATGGGAAAATACTGAAAATGTGTGGCTAATATTTGGCAGGTCATCAGGAACCCTTCCTGAGCTCATGGCATTAGCCGTTTTGCATAGCAAACTTGGTAAACATTTTTTTTTCTGGTAACCAGCAATTTGAAGGGCAGATTCTATAAAATCCCATGGTTTTCCCTTTTCTTCCTTCCACCCTCCCTCACTCCCCTCTTAATACCCCCTTCAGGGAAGTACGCTCCATCCCAGCCTGGGCGCCTGGTGGCCAGACCGTTCTCCTGGAAGACTGTACAGTCTCAGCTGCCTGTCTTGAACATCCAGACAACATCCACCAAGGCAGCCCTGTTATCCCTTCCTCCTGGGTAATTGTCACATCCAGCAGGCCTTCCTTCTCATCATTCTGATTTGCTAATTGTATCAGTTTGCTTATTGGTTTGTTGACTGATCCCCTCACGAAAGTTTGCTGATTGGCCGTCTCATGTCGGCTTGCTGATTAGCCACCTTGTGTCCGTTTAGTGACTGGCCCCATTATGTCCGTTTGGTGATGGGTCCCCTTGTATCTGTTTGGTGATTGGCCCTTTCGTGTCAGTTTGGTGATTGGCCGCCTTGTGTCGGTTTGGTGATCGGTCCTCTCTTGTTGGTTTGGTGATTGGTCCCTTCATGTCAGTTTGGTAATTGGTCCCCTTGTAATGGTTTGGTGATCGGTCTCCATGTGCTGGTTTGGTGGTTGTATCCATCTGGTGTGGTTTGGTGGTTATTCTTCTTCTGCAAGACTGATGTCCGTTTCTTTTTCTGTTGGTTAGGTAATTTGTCCCCTCATATCTGCTTGGTGATTGGTCTGCCTGTATTTTTTAGGCACACAGTTCCTTAATTTCGGTTGCCTTTGTCTTGCTAATTGTTTTTTTTTTTTTTAAGTTGTTTTGCCACTCATTCCTCATTGTCTGCTTGATGTTCTACGTCTCAGGTACTGCATTTCCCACAATTCCCTACCACTTTGTTTTCAGTCAGGTATTTGTCTGCCGTTCCTTTTAAGCCAGTGTGTGTTTTCTGTTTGGATTCTGTGGCCTGCTCCTTGTGGAGAGAAGTTGCTGAGAGTCCTCTGCTTTCCCGTCCCCTCAGCCTGTCACAGTCGCTCTGCCTCTGCTGCAGGCTTGTTCCTATCAAAGGCAGCCCTTGCAATGCATGTTGGGAATTGTTCTTGGCAATCAAAGGCTTTACGGTGAAACAGGCAGTTTCCTGTTTCAGGGACAAACCAAGTGATGTAAGAGAACAGCTGCATTGTGCTGAGGCAAAACCATATTAATGCAGCAGTCTGCCTCCTCCCCTTTCTGTTCGATCTTTTGATATAATGAAAAAGGTTCAATTAAGCTGAAGCACTTCGATCAAAGGTTCAACAGCAGACCCACCCAGAATCCGTCTCCATTTTCAAGTTCCTGTCCCCCATCTGCTGTGTCACATGTCGCACATAAAACACTTATTCAGAAAAGGGAGCTGCAAACGCGTCAGAGATGAAAGCAGCGGCGGATTTGGCTTTTATCCCAGCGTGAGCGAGTTTGATTAAACACTTTGACAGGTATTGATTTCCATTTTTCCTATTAAGATGCAGAATGAAGCAGTAAATGGGTATAAAAGGCTGACCTGTCGAACTGTGCGCCGAATCAAAGCCGCTAGAACGCGTGACAGCTGGGCGTCTATAAATGGATCTGTGTCCTAGAAGATGGAAGCCTAGATTCCGAGGTCAGGCAGAAGATACATGCCTACAATTACGCAGAGTAATGAGTGGAGTTCAGCGTGGTGGGCGTCGCCCCCCCCCCCCCACGTCCCTGCGCACGCCAGTCAGCCAGATCCCTGGAAATCTTTCACTTCCCGGTATTTATGGCAATGTGTCCGGCCCTTAATCAGATGCTTTGGCCATTGTTGGCCATCGCTTTACTTCCTTTGCATCAGTCTGTGGCCCGTGGTGACCCGGGTCCGGCCTCGGCACACGGGGCCAACACTCTGAGTAACTGGTCGCGCGTGGCCGTGTTGCGTTCGCTGCCGTGCGTCCGCCCCATTCTGCCGGTTTGCCTGTTTGCGCGTGACCCTCGGGTGGCTCGTGTCCCGTCCAGGCGCTGGGTGCTGCGTCTGAGCGCCCGGGCTCCCCTGGCCTATCACGTCTCCCTGTGCAGCGTGACGCCGTTCCTGTGTGGAGACGAGGACGCCGTCACTGCACACCTGGGCAAGGTGAGCGACCCCATGTCCCGTACGCTCTGTTTGTCCCTAGCAGGCGGCTGTCCGTGCAACCCCTACTCTCCCTTTATAGATTCTGGCCATCGCAAAGATGTCCACAAAGTAAACAAGAAGTTGTGGTACGAAGAGAAATGGAACCAGCGTTATAATTAAATATGTATCTTGTGAGCTTTCATCCTCATGTCCTTGTGTGGACAGCATTGATTTATCCAGAGAGGTAAACAGGAGGGGATGAGCGGGATGAGGGATGTTTCTAGTGCCGGCCTGTCTGTCATGTCCGATCCCCGCACAGGACAGCTTGCGGTTCCTGGAGCAGGCCGCGCTGGTCCTGGGGGCCCTGAGCAGAGCGGTGAGCGTGTTTAGCGACGCGCACAAGCTCCCTGCTGCCATGAAGGACTTGGCCTTGTCCCGCCGCCCTCCACTCCTGCACGGTGGGGGCTGCTTGAGGCACGGCCAGGTAAGGTGGGGGCGGGGCATGTGGACGGGGACCCCAGGGCCTCCGCACAAAGCGCCAGGGCTGGACTGCAGGACAGTGTCCCCCCCCCCTCCCAGGTATTCAGCAACGCGGTGCTCCACATGGTGGCGGTGGCGCTGGACCGGAAGCTGACCGCAAAGGAGGTGTTTGCTGTCCAGGCTCTGCTTAGAGACCCCTCGGCTGGGACTGGTGTCCTGGAGCACAGTGCATGTAATTAATGTGACGAGGCACTAATTCTATTTATTTTAGTTTACTTGTTTAGCGCATCCAAAATCAATCTGTTTGTCCGTCTAATTTTCTGTCATTTATTTATTTTAATGACTTTCATTTTTTATACAATCTTCTCGCACACATATGAGCCATTGAAAGGTTATATTCAGTGTAACTTTAAGTAGAGTAATTTTCTTAAGGATATGACAGCTCCTGGGACTTGGGGACTCTGGGAGATTTTCGAAGCTCTTGCTGTTGTGCTCCACATAGCCCCCGATGCAGAGATCCCAGAGCCACGGAGCAGCAGAGAGGCCACAGCGACGGAGGTGGCGGCCGCCAGCATCCTGCAGGCCGCCTGGAAGGGGCTGCACGTGCGGCAGGTCATGCGTGCCTCCCGGCCAGGTCTGCCATGCGGCCACGCGTTCCTCTGATGCAGCGACAGCGTGCGGTTGCCGTGGGGGGGAGGCGGGGGGGCGAGGCAGTACTGCGGGCTCCCGTCCATTGGCTCCCACAATGCCGCTGTTAATAACAGCAGCCTCAAAGGAAGTGCGTTTGTTTCGCACGGTGTGTTACGAAATGCCACGCTGAGCTTCTGCCGCCTGCAGTTCCAGGGGCTAACATACACCGCGCACCCCCACCGGTTCCACCGGGGTGAGTTCAGGGTGAATGCTCTCGGCACAGTCCGGACAATACATCATGTAATGCCCCCCCAGCCACCCAGCCAGCCTTGTTCATAAAAACGTTGCAGTCGCGCCACCAGCACCCCCAAGGCCTGCCACAGCTCCAGCCCTCCGGCCTCCCGCATATCGATCACCCGCGCCACCGTCTCCTGATGACGCCAATGAATCCTGGCAGGTGAGGCGGAGGCGAACCAGGAAGAAACCTTGCAGCCAACCCCCCCCTCCAAACTCACGCTATTTCCAGCTGCTCCGCCAGGACGTCTGAGGGTGCGACTATTTCTGACTCAGGCCCGGGGCTGGCAGACCGTCCGGGGCCCATCACGTTGGCGGGGTCTAAGTTCAGACGCACTGGCCCCAGCACATGGGTCTCAAACCCACCCCCATTCTGATGTTCTGGACGTGGTGAAATGAGGCGTGTCACTGACCCGAAGCAGATAACCTCAGTAGCCTGAAAGGGGGATTAAACCATCAATAGCATCATTTAATGATCGCTGAAGCTGGAAATTATGGTGCAGAATTTAGTTCAGTAATGCTTCAAGAAATGCTGGTATATACCCACTAGGGCTGAACGATTTTAAGAAAATATCTAATTGCGATTTATCTGACAGATATTGCGATTGTGATTTGATTTGCGATTTTTTTTTATTCGTTTCAGTATTCACTTTATGTATATAAAAAAACAGTAA
Organism: Petrocephalus schoutedeni; assembly: GCA_026780765.1. Taxonomy (NCBI): domain Eukaryota; kingdom Metazoa; phylum Chordata; class Actinopteri; order Osteoglossiformes; family Mormyridae; genus Petrocephalus; species Petrocephalus schoutedeni. The sequence continues at coordinate 19,278,618 of JAODKL010000039.1, forward strand.
TTGAGCACAACTGTACATTAAAATCTGAACTGCTCAATACATTAATCCAAAGATAAGAATGGAAATATATGTACTGAATCAAAAATGTATTTATTCAAAAAAAATGATATAGAACATACATCTAATAAACCATAGAACAATTCTCTAGCAGAACATGATAAAGTGATTGCAATTCTACATGCACATTTTAAGTGCCGCGTTTGCAAACAGCGCTCGGCGGCCTTTTTACCCTTAGTAAAGTGCTTCCGGAAAGTCCCGTGTACACAAGGGTCAAATTAGCAGAGAACAATGACGCATAAAACTACTATCACAAAAGCCGCAACTGTGTTACGTTAAATAAAATAATGAAAATAAAACAATTCCAGTAATATAAACATTGGGGATCTTGCAGCTGACGCTGCCTGGACCCCTAATAATAGGACCTTTCTGTGAACAATCTCTGACCATTAAATAGGTAGGTAATTCACTTTCAGCTCTGCAGCGGAACCAATTTTGCACTGCGTATGTGACATTTTCTTTGGGTTTCACATCTCTGTTGTTTGTGGGCATATACGCAGTCACTTTGGGTCACTTCTGATTGGTGAGCATGATTGGCACGCGAGGAGCACGGCACTTCTGATTGGACAGAATGAATTTGCAAAACTACTCTCATGATAGTTTTAAACCCTGGGTCAGACGTGTTGAATAATGCATATCCTAAATCGCAGCCTTTGAGATTTGCTAATCGCATTGCTTAAAATCGCAATTTCTTTTTGAAATCGATAAATCGTTCAGCCCTAATGCCCACCTATTCTCAAATTTCTTATCCTGGTCAGGTTCTTGGGTAAATGTTCGTATGCTGGTATATAGCAGCTCAGAAATGATCATTTTAAGTAGATATTTATGATAACAGTAATGCTAAAAAGTTCCCATAAACAAATCACACTTAGGACAGCTTCATATGAGACAAATGGAGGCCTCAATCAGAATCCTCAGAATGGTCTGGCTCTTCACGTGGTCCAGTGGGTCCTCTGTGGTACAGTGAGATCATGGGTGTCTGGCAGTGTGTTCTGGTAAATTCTCGGTGTTGAGTGGTTTGGACGGTGACGCGCACTCTCTGCCACGTGCCATCTGAAGGTACGGAGGAGAACGCCAGCGTTTCGAAGACCCTGCGTGACGTCTGGGCTCTCGTGGAATCAGACGGGGAGAAGCATGCCGCGTCTCTGTTGAGGTATTTTTAGCGCCGCCATCACGCGCCGCCGCGCGTGCCGTTTCCGGGCCGTCCGCCGTCGCCGCTGCGCGTGGGAGGCACGTCGGCCAGCGGCGGCACGTCTAGCCGCCTCCCGCCGCAGCGCCTGACGTGTCCGCCTCCCGCCGCTGCCGGCCACCGTCATCCGCGGCGCACAGGAATGACCCACTGCCTTGAAGGCATCGCGCGTCGCACTTCATTCCCAATCAAAGACAAAGAAGCAAAAATAAACGCACCCCGCCTCCGCCGTATCCTGTCAGCCGTGAGAACAGCAGGCCTGTCTGAGCCTTGCACTATGAGTTTGCATATTTTGACATACAGGCAGTCCTACGCTAGTCTGCCTTCATTTCCCGTCGTGTGTATTCCCAAAAATAACCCCAAGCACCTCTGTCTCCCTTTATATCAGTGCAGCCCTTGGGGTGTAAGAGGGTTGGCCAGTAACCCTAGTGGAGCCAGGTGAGTCCGACTCACCCCCCCGTTTTGCCTTCTGTCCATCAGGCACATTTTCAGCAGCAGCGAGAGGATGGCAGCGCTCTATCCATGCCACGCAGACGAGCCGAGCCGCATTTTATTCGCTGATTATGCTGTAGCCGTTCCAGAGCCGCCCGCGCACTCCTGGGGCCTCGTTTTCAGGTAGGACACCTTCCCGTCGTGAGCGATGTGGCCGCGCTGGGCACTTGCCCTTTGTTCCCAGTGTCAGGCCTTAGGGAATGACGTTAGAAAGATATTTAAAAGTTCCCCCCACCCCACCATTAGTGTAGTAACTGTTTGTGGCCAGCAGGGGACCCCACGCAAATGAATGATTTGTTGGTGGTAAACACCGCCACTGTCTCTGTGAAACTCTGCAGAGAAGTGTTTTTCGTCCACGCGGATGTACTGCTGGAGCCAAAGGTGTGCTCGCCCTTCCCAGCCTGCGTCCTGCACGTCATCGACAATGACACCAGTGCCGAGATGCCCCGAGTCTTCCAGGAGGTGGAGCCTAACATCTACAGGCCGAACCAGGTGTGGTCCTTTCCCATCTCCTGACTCACGCTGCCTGTCCCCGTCGCCCTCTCGTCCCTGTGGGGTTCCCCCTGGACAGCACTGTGATGTGTCATGATCAAGTTTCACCTTTCGTTTGAACAGAAGATGACATACTGTGTGCGTGCATGTGTGCGCGCGCGCGCGTGTGTGTGTGTGTGTGTACAAGAGTTAAGCTCTGGATCCCCTTGCCGCAGAGGGGGTACACCTTTGTGGCTGAAGCCCAATTTGCGGATACACCCCCACCTGGTGGGAGGTGGAGAATGAAACTGATCCGGTCATGTGACCCGCCTCCCAAGCTCAGCAGGGACCCGCCGCTCTGCAGCTTTGTCACCAAGGAGTTCAGGGACTATTACATTCCTGATGACAGGAATATAATATGCAGGTAAGGTCCAACAGGGCAGCGAGGGACTCCGGCTGGGCACAGTTCCCCATGTCTGTCACGTGAGGCTCCTGTTGTACCTCTTTGGCCAGATTTTCAGTGAAGGTCACCAAGGATCACATGGGCACGGTTCAGATCCAGATGACGGAGCCTGATATCTACGTTAAGCTGACCATCCTGGACTGCGAGGAGGAGGTGGCCAGCAGCACAGGGAGGGCCCAGGCCATAATCCCCGTCTTCTGCTTTTTACCCAACGACCCCCCTAAGTGTGAGTCAGCTCGTCCGCCGGTGGCGCGATGGCCGATGTCTGACCAGGGACATGCCGGGCACATTCTCCTGTTTACCAGAGCGCCACTCTCAGGGTGTAATGCTGGCAGATGCCCACAGTGTGTCCCGTGCCCCGAGCGTCAGCTTTGAAGTTCTGGCTGCTCAAGACTTGACACTGTCAGACTCCCAACACTCTCTGACACTTCCCCTTCACGGCCGGCTCCTGTCGCTGTCACCGCGACAGGGGCATTTGGACTTTCGCCTCTGTAAATAGTGTAGCTCCCCGTCTGTGGTGTGACATGTGCCTGCTTCTCATTTTTACGATTTTGCTTAATAGCGCCCCCTGGAGGCCAGGGCAGCTCAGCCATCAGTCAGAGTGGCAGTCTGGTGACAGCCACACCCCGCGGGCTTGGGGAGGAGTTGGCATCCAGTCAGCTCCTGACTGTTGACAACCAGCTGACCCAGCCAATGGTACGAAACCTGTCAGTACACCCTCGCTCTCTGACATCATCACTTCACCCTAATAGATGTCTCATCCTTTGGGACACTGTTAGTTGTGCTGCTGAGTGAAGACTCCAAAAATGTATGAAAATTAACAAAGGAATGTGCTACTCTGGTCAGTTAGCATAGTTAGCGTGTGGCAATAGTCTCTCTGTTTTAAGGATGCTTTTGGGAGCTTTGCTTACACAGAAATGTTCTGAGAGCAGAACGAAAAATGATTGGTTTAAAGAGATAACCAATAAGATTGTAGAGGTGGCAGGTCCAAGCAACTAGAGGAGGCGGGTCCAAGACATTTGATTGGTTGGTCTGACATCTGACACAAGACTGTTATCTTTCTGAACCAATCATTTCTGTTCTGCCTACAGAACATTTTTGTGTAAGTAAAACTGCCATGAGCATTAAGGACAGCTGTGGGTGTGGCTTCACAGCTCACCACATTCCCCGGTTTCCATCCCGCTTGGGGTCCACTTTGTTTGGGTCAGCAAGCTGCCAGCCACACGACTCCACACAGCATAAAAGGTGCCCCTAGTGATCTTCCTTTCCTCCTCTTGCGTGCCCAGTTTAATGTATCTGCTGCCTAGGCTCAGAAAAGAAAATAAATTAAACCAACAATTGTCAGCTGCAGCAAGTGCAGCCAAGGCGTGCGGATGAGCACAGAAGACTCAGTTGTCAGGGTGCCTTTCCCCACACAGTCAAAGCAGAAACTGCGTCGCGGCGAGGCCTTCTCACATCCTCCGTATCCCTCCGCTTCCCTGGCAGACGACGTCGCGACATTATTATTCTGATCTTCTGTGGGCTGTATTTTCTTCCCGGAATGCGTAGCTTTTCACAGGTTACGCGGCTAACACATTCACGCATGCGTCTGTTCCTACGATCTAATGGAGCTGTCCAGGCGACATCACCTGTTCAGCAATACAGCAGCATCTCGCTTCCGAGGATCTGAAGTCTGGCCTTTACCTGCGCTGTGCCTCAAGGACCACCGGACAAATATAGATCAATCATAATTAAATATGCGCATTTAGCAGTCAGGCATTCATTTGTGCTTGAAACTGTTAAGCTGTATTTCACCTTTTTTTTGTACTGGTCAGCGGTAAGTGAAATGTTGGCTGCACTGATCTGCCAGTATTGGCCCTCTTTAATAGTCCTGTACATGTGTGAGTGATATAGTCCCGTATAAGGAGCGTCAGCTGGTTAATGAGACTACCTCAGCAGAGGGCAGGCCCAGTGAGGGTTAGTGTTAGGGGCATAGAATGAAATTCTGGGTCCCCTGACGAAATGTCACTTGACATCACCCCAGTAGATTTGGCCAGTGGGGTGGGGTGGGGGCCGCCACAGTAGATTAGTAGACTCGGTGCCCCCTCCAGTTCAGGGCCTGGGGTAACATACCTGTTTCCTCCCCCAGTGACAACCCTGGTTAATGTGAGTGCGTGGGGCACACAGCTCTGCTGATCCTCTTCGCTCATAATTTCCCAGAGCCACAAGTACATCATTCAGGCAGAAGTGCTGCATAAAAGCGGGTCACTGGACGAGATTAAGGCGGCTTGTCAGGAGAAGGACCGGACGACAGGTAGGGAGACTGCGGCCCGTCCAGCCTTCTTCGCCTGCGTCCTGATGTCCGCCGCACGTGCGCTGTCACATGGTGTCTTGGCCCCGCCCCCTCGAGTCACATCGCAGATGAGGTTCACTGTGGCCACACGCCTGCAGCGGCTTGTGTTCCTCATAGTAACAAAAGCCAAAGTAAAACCAGCACTCATGTAATACGGATATTAAACATGAAACCAAAGATGAAATTATGGCTGGAAGATAAATACAGAAAACAATAACGCAAATTAAAAACTGCAACCAGGGGGTGTTTAGGAAATGATCATATAAGTACACAATGGTAACGAAAATATAAACTGAAGATTATGAGCATAACAATGGA
>JAODKL010000039.1:19284039-19295262 GCA_026780765.1 Petrocephalus schoutedeni
GGGGGGGCGGGGTGAGACAGATACATCGCAGTTCTAACAAGACAATGTTTTCCTGCTGGATACTTGCAGGACTTGACCGACACAGAAGTGAAAGAAAGAGGTCTCTGCCCAGAGTCATGAGTCTAAACACATGTTTTTAGAAATTCAAATTGAAAATATCATTTGGATGTGTTGATTTGGTTACTTCCCAAGAGAACCATTTGATCATTGTATCAGTAAATATCTGCCTTTTCTGCCTGGGCAGTTGGCTCTGGGTCTGATCGCTTATCATTAAGTTCTTCCTTATATATTCATGTAATTTATTTAAAAACACTGAGCGGCGATTATAATAATATGAACTTCAGCCTAATTCACCATTAACTCGTATTAAATGTCATCAGGCCTGCCCGTAACCCGGGACATTAAAAAAAAAAAAAAAAAAAAACACTCCTCATTGGCAGAAGAAAGTGGCTTCATTTTCCAACGGGCCACTGAAACTGGGTCAGTAAAGAGTCAAACGAGGCTGGCTCCTGTCCCCTTAGTGCCCCAGGAATTATTTCGGAAGGAGCTGAAATCAATATGCTTTTAATTGAGAGGGTCCTGGGAGGCACAGTGCAGGCCGGTGGCGTTCTCTTGGCACGCCGGCTCCAGCGGCCTCTCGCCTCCACTCCGCCATAACCGCTATCGCCAGTCGTGGCCATCATGAGCTCACCGGCACCTCAGCGCATGTTTCAGCCGGTCACTAAGGCAACGGGTTCTCCTGCGAGCTAAGATGACCAGTCCAAATATTTATATTGAATTGATATTGCTAATGTAACTTCAGCATCTAAGTACATATATAGTCAGAAAAAGTCCAGCTTTCTAAAGCCAAACGTATGCTTCAGGCCTGTATTATCCATATTATGATTTTACATTCTTTACTTTAATATGCTCCTTCATGGCTCACCTTCGTAAACATTAAGGGCCAGATTTACGAAGAAGAACAAATTAGCATGAGGGCGCAATCCAAAAAAAAGAGCAAGTGGCCAGTTCTGTGAGTGATCTGCTAAAAATGCGCAAACACAGGCACAGTAAGTTCATTTACATAATGACCGGCCCAATCCACCAAGGGCAGCGCAAATTTTTTTACGACGTTAGATAATGGCGCAATTTGCAGTAAACTGCCTGCTGCAGACCTTAGTAAATCTCGTTGTGTGATTCATTTAAATACTATCCTGCCCCAAATTTTGCACTTTGAAAGGGAATTCCTACGAATACATATGCAACATGGCCAGTCGCAAAATTAACTATGTCAGTGCCTTTCCACCACTAATTTCGCACTGCGTGTTCTTAGGAAATCCCGACAGTGCTATTTTAACCTCCAAAGAGTAAATCTGGCCCTAAATATTTAACAACAATGTCTTGAAATGCATCCGGCACTGCAAACGAGCTCCAGCATCAGAAGAACCTGGTTTGATATCTACACGGAGCAACAGTGCCACCTAGTACAGCAGATTGTGGATGCCTCTCACGTATTGTGACTGCACTCAGCGGACTGGGTCAATTAGAAGGTATGGCCCAGTACAGACAGGAGGCTCCTGATTTATGAGGAGATTATTAATAAACCATTGGTTAGTGTAGCTTTGTCAGATAATGCTAGCAGTTGGCTCAGATGGTTTGGATGTGTGGAGGGACAGGCATATATACTCAGGGGTTGGTCTGCTGAAGCGATGTTTGCGGCAGCCGCAGCGGAGAAGCCAGAGGAGCAGGTGGTGCTGGCGAGCGTGGACGCGGCGGTCAGCGAGGGCCAGAAGGCCAGCACTCCCAAATCCACCCGCAGGACCAAAGAGAAGGAGAAGAAGGCCTCCAAGGCAGGCTCCAAGCAGGAGAGCCAGGTCAGTCGACTTCCGCGGACGCACAGCCCCGAAGCGAAACCCGCGCACCTCTCGCCACCAGCAGGGGGCAATATCACATAGGAAGGGCCTCTGAGGAGCTGATGAAGGGGGCAGTTAAGGCATTAAAACCTATTTTTTTCCTGATATTTTTATGAGGTGACCCCTGTGCTAATACTACGGGCGTCTACTCCACAGCACAGCATCTAAATAGCTGTTCAACAAATGCTGATTTCTATGGCAGATGCCATAGGGGAGCAGCAAGCGTCCTGACTGAGGTCCAAGCTGATTCCCTCACATGCCACATATACAGGCTGAGCTTCATGCCTAACTAATCAGTAAGCTAATGTGGCATCAGCAAGCTATCATCAATCCGTGGCACAATTGACTGGGTTTATGGGTTTATTCCACCTGAATACCCCCCCCCCCCCGATTTACTTTCAGCAACAGTCATACCCTAGCTATCCTCAAAGGCCCTGAACTGAATCAATCGGCTCTCTTTGTTGTGGTATTGCCCACGGCAGGTCCTGGATGTGAACAGGCCCCAGTGGAGCCTCCGCTTTGTGAGCGACCAGAGCGAGGCCAACTCCGTTCAGGTCAGCAAGGACACGGAGAGAGAGGATGAGGTCAAGGCCATGAAGAAGGCGTGGGAAGCAGCCGACCCTGGCCGGGCCCTCAAGGTGTGCCTGTGCCTGTGCCTGTACTGGTGCCTGTGCCTTACTGGCTATGCACCGCACCCCGCTGGCCTTTTCCAGGCATTACCTGATAGGTGCCACACTGCTGTGCTCTGTTCCGCTTACAGGCACGGCAAGTCCGTCTGAACTTCATCAGTAAACATTTGGGCCGGGGGGAGACTGGGGCATCTGTGGATGAGGAGGCCAGTGATGAAGGTGTGGTTAATAATCTCTTAGTGTCAGGGTTTTAATCTTTAGGCTAGTATTACTCCAAGTATTCCAGTACAGCGAGATATTGAATAAACATGCAGTACGTTCCATAGGTCTTAGGCAGCTAAAGAAAATGTTTAAGGCTATTTACCTGGCTGGTAAGTGTTTATTTGATCAGGATACATTTTAACATTAGAACATATGCAAGTAAGCAGAAAGACATTTAAAAATAGACCAGAATTTCCCCTGTTCTCCAGAAAGTTATTGATATCTTGTTCTATGGCTAGATGGATGGCGTACGCCCTAGATCCACCTCCAAATGCTTTGCAAATTTACCCACAAGCTCCATTACTTAACTAACTTAATTCCTTTAATAACTGTTAGGTATTGATTTGCCAAACAAGGTGGGGTAGTGGTCCAGTTTAAAAATGCATAGATACATTGGACAGTCTCGTTAAATAGTGGGGTGGTTTTAGGGGAGGCTTTGAAAAGGCTACGCTGACACATTTTGACAACTCCTACAACTCCTTGGTTTTACACCAACACAAAGCTCATTTAAAGCTTAATTTTCTTTGACTTTCACAGCACTGTACAGAAAAATAAAACGACTATATAGTAAGATGTTAAGTTTTTCCTGATCATTTGCACCTTTTGTTAGTTTATGTTTAAAGGTTGCCATTTGTTAGCAGGCAAAGTGTCTATTGTGGTAGTATCACTTAGCATTAGTCTCTAATTTGTCTCTGTCCAGTCAAGTTGAGGCTTGCTTTGGAGGTGAAAATTAAAGGTGTTTTTGACCTTTCCAGCAGGAGCCCCAGATGTTCTTCTGAGCCCCTCCTTGACAGGTGTGGTGCGGCCCAGCCAGACAGAGCCACCCCAGCCCCCTGCCCACGTGCCCGCGCCCGTCACGCCCGTCATCAGCTCTGATGTGCTCTCTGACAGCTGGTGGGTCACCCTGAAGTGAACGATTACAAAGATGTTTACCTTGGCGTCATTGTTGAGCACTTAGTCGATGTTAACTGCACTTAGGGAGGGATTTTAGACTCAGATAGAAGGCAAGGGGGCAGTTAGTGGGCTAACGTGGCATACTGGATGCTGGAGCAGGCAGATGTCGGCCTTCCTAAGTCCTAAGTCTTACCGTACTCACAGTTTCTTGCGGCGAATGAAGCATTTATAAATCCTGTTTTACAGTCACGCTCGGCGGTGTCATGATTAGTCATCCTGATTTCTTGTTGCCGGCTCCTCTCAGTGAATAATGCCAGATTCCTGGTCGTATACTGAGCTTCTATGTCAGCACGGTGTCTAGCAAAACCCCCATTCAGATCTGCTTCCAGCAGGCTCGCAGACACTAGCATTCCGAGCACGTCCGGCCTCTGCGCCGTAAATTACAATCCTGGGTGTGCTCTTTTATCTCCCCGGACCGGGACCCCGCGTTTCTGGCCGTGTATTTGCACTCCTTTAACGAGACGAGTGTGCCGTCGCCGGGAAAACGGCAAGATGCGGCGCTGAGCCTCGGGACAATTACGCTGGCGGTGGATGCAAGGGAACCTGGGAAGGCGCGCTCAGTCCTGCCTGGTCACATGACTGGCATTCCGTGGCGACGTGCAGCATCAGCACCGCGTCGCTGTACTGCTTTCTGGCCCCCTGCTGCCCTGCGAATGCAGAAATGCTGACAGGTACAGGGCTGCTCGCTCAGATTCCTGGGAAAACTGTTGCACCTTTGAACAGGGCAAATAACCCAAATCATTTTATTAAATCCATTCATCCATTCATCTTCCAGTCCATTGCAGAGTTGAGGGAGCTTGTAGCCACACCGCGTAGGCCGGAAGGCCAGAGGCATCCTGGAGGGGATGCCAGTCCGACGCAAACATAGCTGCATAAACGAGTGAAGTTATTAATATTGGCTAATAGTGGTTTGTGTGCATTCTCATTAATACAATTTAGCCACAGTGTTGTACATATTACATTGTGTGCTTCCCCAAACACCTGTAGAAATACCTTCAAAAATAACAAGCACCCCTGGCAAACTCTTGGAAATATAGTGTAACCCACATGCTGGTCTTGTGGAAGTGCGTCCTGTTCCAGAACGCCATGGAGTACTGCGAGGGAAGGGCGTGCCGAAAGTGGGAGCCGGCCGTCCCGGGACTTAGCCATGGAAGTCCTTCTGCTTTCCCTGCTACGTTAATGGGATAATATTTGGGTCTATTAATTAGAGAGCTATTTCGGGTGGAATGAGCTGGGGGCTCCCAGGGGACCTCCCCTCAATGTCCTTATCTATCCGTCTAATGACTACTGACACCATGCCACGGGCTGGCAGAGGGGAAGTCTATTAGAGGAGTCAGATTAGTCCTCAGCATTTCACCTTTCCCCATTACAGAGGGCTGGGATTTTATCAGACGCTCTGACGCTCAGTGTCTTAATGAAGGTCAATCTAAAAAAAAAGGAGCCTTTTCCTTAGGTGGAAACAACTTTTTTCTAGAGCTCGTCTCCTGTCGAAATGCCCCGGAGTACTCGCCGGAACATTCGTGTTAGTTCTGAGTAGCTCCGTGTTAAAGTCTGCGAAAACCGTAGGAGAATTCTGCTTGTAGGAATATCTGCTATGGCGCTGAGAAAGGTCTGGGATTTGTGGTACAGGTACACAAACCAGTCATTTTTTTTAATCCAAAATTCAGGCCTGTTGATGTAAAGTTGTATGGCTCTGCAAATAGATCAAATGTCTTGTTCAGGGGTAAATCAGGAGGGGACCTGTGACATTCCTAAGCATACAGTTATTTCTGAACCTCCAATACTTTCTGACATTTAAAGAAAATTCAACTCACAGATTTTCGAGGCACATCCGGGGTCCCCAGAAGGACCCTGACAGCCTGCCTGGTGTGCTGCATGCTTTTGACATTTAATGCTTGGATATGACCAGAGCAGGTATCTCCCCTGTGCCTGAAGGCAGGCTGAAGCATGCAAAACTTCGTCTGATTAGGAAGCCCATCGCCGGTGAGCACAGGAGGCCCAAGGGAGAACACATCCAGAGCTTCCGGCTGGTGCGAGACATTATCCTCGAGCACAGGCGGCAGGAGAAGGAGACCCGGAATGCGTTAAAATGGAGGCAGGTGGAGATGTACGAGGAGCTGCAGGTGAGTAGGGAGAAGGAACGCCTATCACGGGTGTGTAGGCTGGCTGTGTGAAAATTACTCACAGACTCTGCTAGATCTGTGGATGCCATGCACAGGCTGCTGTCATCAGTGTCGTAAATGTCAGCAGAAAAAGCCTGGGCCTGAACCTAAAGAGATGTCTGTGCATCTCCTGCCCCCCTGCAGTGTTACCAATCACACACAATTGACACACTCCATTGATGGAGACCAGTGGTCAGACAAATAAGGCTTCTAGCCCCTTAGCAGATGGGATTTCCACGTGCTTTAAAGCACCAACTGGCTTGACCCAGTGGGAACCAGTGTAATAACCAGCAAAGTGCACTGTGATCTCACCCCGTCCAGGCCTCATTTCCCCCATCATTAGGCGAGGCCCAGCTGCGCTCAGTGAATTCCCCTGGTCTGTCTGCGCAGATGCTCCTCAACGAGCAGCGGCTGCAGACGCTCAAGGTGAGAGACGGGTACTGGGGCCCGCGGCTGGAGGCGGAGCTGCAGTGGAAGGACCTGCTCGCGGCTCAGCAGACGGAGCCCGGGAAGGGCTCCCCCCCGGCTCAGCCCATCCCCAAGAGCACCAGGAGGGCCAAAAGCGCAAGCAAGAAGAAGTAACACCTCACAGGAGCCAGTGTCCTCACCAGAAACATGGTCCCGACTCCAGGGTGACGCAGGAGCTCACACTTTGTTTTCGCCTTATCCTTTGATCTCTTCCATGCCATCATTAAATCGGATCCTTTGTTAGGCCAGTGTTCCGCAGTCCGGTCCTTGGGACCCACAGCCAGTCCATGTTCCCTCTGAGCACCCTGTCAAACAGTCCAAGTTTTGCTCCCTCCCAGCTCCCAAAAAATGTGGACTGTCTATGGGTCCCCAATGACCAGATTGGGAAGCACTGCCCAAGGCATATGCACGGTCTGACCCTCCATAGGGCAGCTGTGAGACTCATTTCCTCTGCCACAATTATGAGTGCCACTGCATACACCTGCTGTCTGAACCCCCACCCCTTTAACACCCATCCCTTTAAGGGGAAGCGTGTCCCCCTTGATAAAGATGATGCAAACCCCAGCTTGTCTTTGGCATGCAGCTGAGAGTAATTGTGTTCCTGTTTGTTTTCTTCCTGCATAACAGGAAATAGCAAGGGGGATGTGTTTGTTCCGGCACTATATTGTTTTGACTTTCATACTTATGACATGATATTATTTCTGCCTCATAGTTGAAGGTCAAGCAATCAATTATATTGACAAATCGATGGAGTCCAATCCACCCGCGGGCTGGGAGGGTGCCTCGGGGCATCGATCCGCCGTGTCTGCCGGTGGCCTCCATCTGCGTCTTTGTCCCGTTTGCGGTCAGTCCTCCCGGGGCCAGGAGTGCCTGTTGTTCTGTTCCCATCTGCCCATGCTGAGCTGAAAGATCTCCCTGAAAGATACCAGTCCCGTGGAGCATCGCAGTGGGCCGACGCAGGTTCTGCGGAAACAAGTCTGACTGGCCGAGGGAATCAGTTCACTAGGCAGCTTGTGGCATAGTAGTTATGGAATCGGGCTTAACTAGAAAAAGACTTTTGATGAATATTTAATGCATGACTTTGTTTTGGTTAATATTATGAGGGAGGTGCTCAGGCTTAGTTGCTTCTGTAAAAACGAACCCAGGCATGTTAATTGACAACATTGCAGATGTGCAATGTTCTGAAAATAAAACATGACAATGGTGCCATCTAGTGGTGTCTAAAATTGAAGCCTGAGGTTGGCAGACCTGGCCCAGGAGGGTCATGCAGTAAGCCCGGTCCAGTTCCAGTAGAGATTTTAATTAACCTTGACTGAGATGTTGATTGAGTGCATCACATAACTCAGTCAATCTTTGTTCTCTTAGCTCAGCTATAACTTTTTAATATCGCTAAGCCAAACAAAATTTTAAATTTGAGCTATAGGATTACATTTTTTTTCTTCACATTTATGCGTTTCCTGGAATATCGCTGCAGCTCCAGCACTGTGATGTCTGTATAGTCCGTGATATTGTCCTTAATAAGCCTGTGCTGTCCCTTTGGTTCATCTCAAAATAACTCTTGCTTTGTCTGCCTATGATCCTGTTCTTAACCACTGTTCTGAGCCATTCTGCTTTAACCCCCTTTTGGTCAGTCTGTGCTGCTTTTATTAAGCTGCTTCAGATCCTCTTGTAATGTTCCTGTTAAGTCTTTGAGCAGTTCAGGTTCACAGTAATGAGGTGTGCTGTATGCAAATAAATTGAATTGCAGTGAACTGTAACATTTTCCACTCATTTGCATTCGGTAGAGTCCACCCTCAGTCACTTTGAGGATGTTAATTGACTTCAACTATGTCCAGCTAGGCAGGTACCTTCAAATATACATAAACGTCCAGCACTCACAGTGAGAAGGTGTAGAGACTGCCATCAGGTTTTAGCCTTTTCCTTGTTCTCCCAGGATGCTGAGGAGACCATAGGTATTGTGATCTATGCCTCTATCACAACGTAAGTAAAAGTCATAGCAACATTCTCTTAAAAACAACTGTTGCACTGCCAGGAACTGATTATTTAATTAATTGATAATGGGCGAAACGGAAGTTGCAAAATTTAAAATGCTAAATTTGCCTTCAATTATTTAATTAGTTGAACCATCCAGCATATCAGTCATTCAATTCAGTAATTAATTTTTTTAAGAGCTTAATTTTGCTAATCCTTTGACCATTAACACAACTTAAAATGAGAATAAATTAGTAATGAATCTAATTTAGAATATTGGCCTTTTAGCAACTTCAACTGTTGCTGGGTTAAGAATAGATATAAATAACTGTTAAGCACAACTATTCATTTACTGTTACTCCGTTTAACGGGAATGTAAGAACCATATATTTCTTTTCATAATTACAGTTATTTGAAACGCGAATTTGGTTTCACACGACTGGAGAATGACTCGCAGGTTTGGCAGCCAGCTTACCAAGCCATGGCTCATGCAGTGAATTTAATCTGCATCTCAGTCAAAGCTGATTAATTAAAAACTCCAGCGAGATGAAAGTCTGCCTCGTGGCTTGTGGCTTTAGAACCTGGGGTGGGCAAACTCTAACAGAAACAGCAGCTCACTTTTCTGAAGCCATTAACTGGAAAAGTTAATTTAATTACTGGGAATGTAAAGTTTAAATCTGACATGTAATTTTTTTCTCCCACCACCCCCAGCTGACGTGTGCTCCTCCGCCTCACGCCCCTGTGGGTCCATTTCCGTAGTCATGTGACCAAGTCACGTGGCACCCGGCTCGAGAGCCCAGCAGACCCCCAGCGCCCATAAACTGGCAGGCCTGTGGGTCAGTCCTCGCTTTTGCCAGAATGCTGGCAGTTATCGCCACCTCGGCTGGAGTGGTGTTTACACTCAGACGTGTGCTGTGCTCTCTGCTGTGGCAGCCAGCTTGCACCTGGGAGAAGAGAAGGGTGACGTCGCGGGCAAAGCCTGGCTCTGACTCTTCCACTATCCCCTGTTAGTCATCCATTGACATAAATGGCCATTTCCTTCAGGGGTGCTGCGCTCGTGTGTTTTACACGATGCAGGGAGCGGAGGTGGGATGTTTTCTCCGCGAAGGTCAGGCAGGTACTTGCAGGTGTGACGTATCTGTTTAGGCGTCAACTATTGGCTGCCGCATTCTGCACCCCTGATGATGGAGTTTGCAGCACCGGTGGACGCCGAATCAGAGCAGCCCCGAGGCCTTTTGGCACACGCTGGCCGGCTGGGGCACTCGTAAAGGCGGCCTCCCTAGCAGGGAAGATCATTAGGACAGACTGCCTCAGCACTGCCGGTGCTGCTCATGCCGCTTGGCCACAGAGGTGACCGACGCTGCAGCTGCTTTGAGCTTAATTAGTTGCCAGCTGGGTACCGGTTTGGCTTGGGGACCCAAGCGATGATCCTGTTGATATCTCTAGTGCCTTGCTGATATCTCTAGTGCCTTGTATTTTTCATTTATTCTTATCAATTTCGCATTTATTGAGCAGATTTGTGTCTGAAATGACAGCGCTTTCGCTTGGCGGTATGATTACGCTGCTAGCCACGGGCTTTGAACCAACAACCGTGTGGACACCCACTGTGCACCCACTGAGCTTCACATTACACATCTGGGCCCTGTCCACTCTGATCCACCCTGACCCCTGTCCTTACCGCGCGCTGACCAGAGGTGTGCCGGTGCAAACACTCTGCGTTTCTGCTATTCTATAAAATCGCCCTGACCGCCGCAGTCCTCAATTCGCATATTTTCAGCTCATTTCATCTGGAGGCGTGTCCAAACTGCTACCAGCGTCCCCAGCACCATGCTTTCCTGATATCCTGCAGTTCCTGAAGTCCCTTTTGGTGACGCAGGGTGGCATGAAGCTGCCAACTGAAAATGGACAGAAATTAGAAGAATTTCCCTGCTTGTAAGAATCTCACTTCAGGTTTCCAAGAATTAAATACAAAGCTCTCATTTGCAGCCAATTACAGCATTTGCATAAAGCTATTTTCCTACGGCTGAAACCAAAAAAAGTATCCCTGAAAATGGGTGATGCTAACATATTTACATCATGATCAGAATGGAGTGAGATAACTAAGTGAAACATGTCTTTGACTGTGACATCCTCCATGATAATGTGTCAGCGATGCTGGAATTAGGGGAGTGATGCTACAGCTATTTTGCTGAGAATTTACAGTACTGTTTGTCTGTTAAAGATGGCCGCCCTCCTTTTTGCTGTGTTGCATCAGTGCATAGTAGTGACAGATGATGGAAAATGTACTTAGATTGGGGGACTCTGCCAAGTCAGCAGGGTTCTGGACCGCAAAGCGTATGCCAGTCCGTTAGCTGGGGGAACCACGTGCATCGGCATGCTGGGGGAACCAAGCGTTGATTATTTACATGATACAGCACTGGCCGTTTTACTGTTTTAGCAATTCAGTTTATGTACTTTGTTCCTAACCTTTTCATGTGCAGTTTGCGTACCATAAAAACACAGGTGGTGGGGGGGATTATCCCCGTGATAAAATTTACTGGGGAGGGGGGTCCGACATTAACATTTGCTGAGCGTCGGGGCGGGGGGACAAAATGTGTGAAGATAGGGAATGAATTGTATATTTCTATGACTCAGGGCCACACCCGTACTTCAATGTGACCAACATCCCTCACATAGCCACTGACTGACCTGAAGCAGCCTGCCACCTTACAGGGTGGATCTGAAAGGATGTGTGAGATCCAGTCCCACATGCATCCAACATGCTGGATCGCTGCTGCTCGCCTGTGTGAGAAGAGCCTGCTTTCTGAGAAGCAAAGACCGTCTTCATAATGAGCAAAGTGATTCATTCCAGTAATGTCTGACTGGGTCGCTGTACCTCCCGGCGCG
>JAODKL010000039.1:19295362-19310269 GCA_026780765.1 Petrocephalus schoutedeni
CGCCCCCAAAAGGGGGTGAGGGAGCCACCTTAATGTGACTGCCCTCATCTAACTGAAGCTGCTTAGTTGCGGACTTGTGCTGAAGCTCGCTGTCCCCGCCAGCTGAGAAGACCTGGGATCAAGCATAATCATCCACATCTGGTCCACCATATATCCTCCAGGCACTGTGTGCTGTGGTGTGTCAGCAATGACAATGAATCACTTATACCTTTTCGCTCCCTGTTAAACAGTTCACATTTTTGTTTCCTCCCTGGTCCCAAGCAAAAACATGGACTGTCCGGCAGGGAGCTCGGAGGGAGCAAAAACATGGACTGTCTGGCAGGGAGCTTGGAGGGAGCAAAAACATGGGCTGTCTGGCAGGGAGCTCGGAGGGAGCAAAAACATGGGACTGCCTGGCAGGGAGCTTGGAGGGAGTAAAAAATGGACTGTCTGTCAGGGAGCTCGGAGGGAGCAAAAACATGGACTACCTGGCAGGGAGCTCGGAGGGAGCAAAAACATGGACTGTCTGGCAGGGAGCTCAGAGGGAGCAAAAACATAGACTGTGTAACAGGGAGATCGGAGAGAGCAAAAACAGACTGTGTGTGGGTCCATGGGGACCGGATAGGGAAACACTGCACTAGATTGAAGTCATTCATTATCTGATGGAGGAAATCTGTTTGTGGTATCTTGAAATTCACTAAAACAAAAGTATATACATATAGCATACTGAAATTTTACACATATACATTTTTATAGGGACATTACCAAGTATTACATGAATTATGTGTTTAATAAATGTCTGCACCAAAATGTGATGGTAGTCTGCATGCAGTTACAGGGTGGGTATATTTCGACCGGCATCCCTGCCAAGGTGAGTCCTGCCTTGTGCCCTGTGCATCCTGGAATAGCCTCCAGGCTCTCACTGTAAACCCTGAGAATGATAAGAGCCTATGGAAAATGGATGAATGGGTGGCAAGTTTTGAAGCTGGAATCAATCTTGCGAGTTTCCTCCTGGGGTTTGAACATTCACCGTTTGGTCAGAAGAACAGTTTCTCAAACTCTGCAGCTTGGACAGGCCCTTGGCATTTCAACTCGGGCAGGAGAGAGGTGAATTTGCTGTGGGTTCGCAGTTAAACTAATCTGGGAAATCAGAAAAGTATGTAATTATGCAGTGAGTGTCGTCATCAGTGACCTCTCGGGAAGATTACAGATGTACAGGAAGGGTGATAAGGAGTAAGAATGGACATATACAGTACTCCATCTATCTGCAAGCCACGTACCCCGGACAGGATCCTGGAGGGGCCTGGAGCCCATCGCAGGCCGTATAGGGCACACAGCTGGAGTTCACATACACTATGGGCCATTTAGCGACGCCACTTCCTCTAACTATTTATCTTTGGATTGCTGGAAGAAAGCAGGGTACCCATGCAGTGTGAAGACGTCTTGAAAACTCCACATACCCAGGAGAGAAGATCTGAACTTCCAGCCATGGAGGTGTGAAGCAAAAATGCTACCCACTGAGTCCCCATGCCATCCTACCCCGTAACCATAAGAACAGCCATTAAAGCTGATGTTGGTTACTGTATGGCATATTGTGATTTTTTCAGGTTCACTTAGACAGATATGAGTAGATGAGAACTTTCTGATAGTGTAACCTAAGGAGAACGAGATCACCCAATCTATGGAATGTGTATGCGTGTGTCAGCATCTATTGGATAGTGGCCCAGTATTCCACTTCCTTCTGAGTGACTGTGCGTGACATTAAGACACAAGGATTAAAGATGCGGCAGGTTTTACCGCAGTAATCTGACACCTCCACCCCATCCCCCTTTCCCCTGGAAGGAGATGAAAGCTGGATGGCACCCCAGTTCTCCAGGCTAAAAACAAAGTGCTGACTAGGCCAACCCTGTGTCAGCCTTGAGGCCCTTTGCCCAAAAGAGCCTAGTCACATATCAGACAAAAGGTCTCAGGGACCACCGTGGTTTCAGATTCACAGCTTCGCTCTCGAACACGGTGTGGAGCAGACTGCCGGCTTCAGCGTCGGACACAAAGCCTCACAGACTGTCACTGACAGGCGCAAGGTCTTGCACACCAGAGAAACTTCAGGCTGACAGCTTCACTGTGAGGTGTGACATCACTTGCAGATGGTCACAGCCTCACTGTCGTAACTACTCCCTTGGAGTCTAATGGGATCAAAGAGCTGAATCAGATGCAAAATTTGATCGAACGACAAATGGAACAAAGATATGTGTGTCACGGAGGGGCATAACAGAGGGATGATCCAAGGTGCAGCTTATAAGGAAACAACAGGAGCTACCAGGGGTAAAAACAATGACGGGGAGGAAAACAAGAACTAACAAGGCAAGAATTAAATGCACACAGAAACACGGAAGATGCGCAAGTAAGAAACAGCTAAAAATAGCACATTCAAGAACTACACCTTTAAGAAACAAGGAAACAAATGCAATGACTAAGTGAGGAACAGGGTAAGGGCAGGCGCTCAAATACACAGGTAGCACGGGTGAGATGAGGGGAGATGTGGATTATTACTTATTACATGCAAACACTAGAGACTAGGAACAGCAAGGCACAGAAGCGGGTGGTTAATGGGAACTATACCGAAACTGAAACAAAACATTAGATAGATAGATAGATAGATAGATAGATAGATGATAGATAGATAGATAGATAGATACTTTATTCATCCCCATGGCGAAATTCACAATTACTACAAAAGGAGACACAGGTAGGAACAGGGACACAAAAACAAAGACCTATACTGAAATACAAGGGCATAACAAGAGGAAAAGAATCAAAACTCAAAATGTCTAACAAAGCTGAGGCTGGCCTGTGCTCAGTCTCAGAATCATGGTGGTAGGGGTTAGGGTTAGGCCACACAGCAGCCCAGGGAGCAGGGGAACACACTAGGAACTGGAAAAGCTATCAAACACCAAAACGAATGGGACGGCCAGTGACACCTGATGGCCAAACTGGGAAACGTCAGACAAGGCAGGGAAATATCCTGACACATGTAGTTCAACTGATGCCATTGATAACAGGTCTAAAACAACAGTCCCAGACCATTTATAGTATTTTTTATTCAATATCAGTGATTGTTAAAGCTTGTGACAAGATTATGTTTTTGATATTCAGTGTGTTCCAGTGCCAAGGTTGAATGAAAGGTGCAGAGGGGGTTTTTTGAAGCAGATCATTAATCTCGTTGCTCATTTGGAGATTGGAGGTTATGTGTCTTCCTGATCATGACTAATGTGTTTCTCTCCAGGAAGTGAAGATTGACAGGTGTCTGTCTGGGAAATCAGACGTGAGTCAGTGGGCAAGACCAAATGGGCAGACAACCAAACATCACCCCCCCCCTCCCCCCACCCGAAGCGGAGGTTTATAATGACTAACGTGGGTGTAGTGGATGATAAGGGCCTGCGGTGACGGTGTCTGTTCCCCCATGGTTTGGGCACTGGCACGGCGAGCTCGCCCCTGAGAGTCACCGGGACATGTCTGGGACGGGCACTGGGCTGCAGCCGTGTCTGGCTCCAGATTCGCTGGCGGTATAATCGGAGCGGTGGAGCTGCAGGAGATGCCTAACAGCGCTGCCGGTTCCAGTGGAATCCTAAGCAGATCTAATGTCTCTGTCACTTGATGATTTCACCTCAGAATGACTTCAATTCAGCAAAGGACAGCAGTAATTATTTAATAAAAACATGATTGCTTCTTATTTTAGGCTGCATTTTCAGGCATCTTTAGCACCACTGAAGACTGGTTTATTATCCCGTTTAAAGCAAAAATAGCAACAAAAACCTTTGCCTTTGCTTGCCTGCTTGCCTTTGACTAACAAATGTTCCATTATAAAAGTACTTACATATAAAGCATGATTTGGCTTAAGTGCAGGTCCCAACTAACGTGACACTCATGAGCATCCAGTGCACAGTCTGATTGTGATTTTAAAAAAAATAATGATAATAATTTAGCTCATTCATAACCCAAAGGCCCTCTGAGTTTACTTGCTGACGTTACCATTACCTCTTCGCTCCTTTTAAGAATCTCTTATTTGTTTTTTCATCATTGATCGGGCGAAACACTTAATCTTAGTAGTAACTCAAGCAGTTTCAGCTCAACAAGGCTCTGAAACACAATCTGGCAGAGAAGATGCATCCACCAGAGATGGGACAGTAATGGTCAGATGTCAAACCCTGCAGCATGCAAGTCCACGCTCACCGATGCGATCGCATTTATTTCACAGCTTCACAGACCCTTTGGCAAAAAGCAGGCCGCACAGATTGCAGCTCCACCCGAAATGCGATCGCATGTTATTTACTGAAGGAAGGAAGGTCGAACACCTCACTCTGGGAAGATTTTGGCCATGCTATGCAGCTGACGTAACAGTGGTGCAGTCTGCCCCCAAGGGACCTGAAGCCCCCCCACACCTCCATGAATATAAGTATCAAGCAACTGGAAATGCTGCTGTACTGTTGCACAAGCCTCTAAGTGTCCACAAGCCTGGGCTTTGACAGCTAACAGGAGACCTCTTTTCAGGGCAGGCTTGCTGTGCCCCAGGATTGGGATTAAGCCTTTATAGGGATTTTCAGAAGGTAAGAGCCCAACACAAACGCCCGTTGCATCCTGTGTGGTCTCTTCCTTTTGTGTAAGCATGTGGCCAGGCCAGAAAACCTCAGCAATCCTTTCGCATTGCTCTGACATTGTCGCCGTCCTTTCCATGCTCGCTCACGTCGGGATTAACTCACTCCTGTTAAGTCAGTCATTTCAATACGATTCAATTGTTTAACCCAGGGGGCTACTCCCGACTTTGCTGATTCCCCATAATCCTTCCTTCAACCAACATCAATTATATTTTCTTTACACTGGAGAAAAAAAAAGAACAATTGTGTGTGTGTGTGTTTCATTCTTGGAAACACTCTAGCAAACAAAATAAGCAATCTGGCATGTTTCGCATGCCCTGCAAAAAAAAAACAGCTCCTGCTGAATGTTCCAAAAAATAGAGAAATATGGTGACCGCTAGTCATTAAAAAAAAATGATCAGGGGATCCAGCTTGTATCACAGTGACTGCCTGCGATATGCCGTTAATTGCATTACGGCCATTACCTCCGTAGAATGCATTTTTTAAGCATGTAATTCTGGTGGAGTGTGGATTTCCACTAGGAGCTACTGTGTAAATGTGCCTGCTGAGTTATTTATAGTGGTCTCCCGTGCAGATGTCAGACCGCGGTAGGTGAAGGGTGTCATTTTTTTAAGACGGGCGTCCCTACAAAGCCACCAAAGATACAAACAGCCTGCCCTTGGGCCCAGACAGAAACGTCGTTCCAGGATTCACGATGCCTACAGCGGCTGACCCCGGGTCAGTATTATCATTAAGCTGGCGACGGCTAAGCCAACCGCCCAGTAGGAATAATGAGCTGATCCTGAATCACTCGCCAAGGAAATCAGCAAGCAAGAGGACCCCATGCAGAGGAGAGGTATCCATCCAGCCAGCGACAGCACACAGACACTCCTGTCCCTGCGCACCTAGACGGATCCACAAAGCCACGTACGTGCAGGTCCTCACTTGCACGCCCACACGTGCGCGCAGAGACGCGGCGACATCTAAACGTGTACAGCGACCCACACACAGCACAGCTTCTCCCCGGCACATCGACATACAGACAGACTCGCGCACCTACAAAAATACACCTAAAGCACACCTACACGGCTCTGTTTCTGGCTGCCCGGGAGGCCGCCTGCAGGTTTATTAGGATGCCGTGTGCATTTTTGGACCAGTTACTTGTCCCTGCCTCATCGACATCTTAAGTTACAACACCTACGTTAGCGTGATACAGCGGTGTGCAGAGACACCGCTGCCTGGCCGATTACAAAACATGATTAAAATGGAGATGTTAAGAAATGGCGTGAGAATCTGTCGGGTCTGTACTGATAATGGGAAAAGGTTTACTGTGTGCAAAATAGAAATAGTGGAAGGACCCAAACGATGGCGGTCACAGCCCACACAGTGCCTTAAAATGTTGCTCATGGAAGTGACATGACCTCCTCCGTCGAACTGCCCTGCACTCGGGCCTGGGGGGGTGGGGGGGCTTCTAAATTATATACCTATAAATGTACCTATAAATACGCAGAATCAGATTAGCATTCGGTGGCAGCCCACTTAGAGATCCCCTTTATCTTCCGAACTCAGACACCGTGGCTGTATCTGCATGCATTTATAGTAATTAAACTCATTACGCTGGAGAATCATTGTTTAATCCAATCATGTTTATTTTTGTAGGCTCCACCCCTCGTGGCTGCAGCAAAGCACTTACTGAAACATATGAAGCAGCATCAGTACTTGCAGTCGGACGTGGCGCGATCCACACTGCGAGCATCAGGCAGACACAAAAGCGAGTGACCTTTTTAAGGAGCTCTCTAAAACAACGATTAAACAAATGCTCAGTCCTTGTACTGTTAATTCACAATAATGTGAAATCACATTGATCCACGCTCCAGAAATGGACACAGATTACTGTTTTTAATTTGGCATTAAAATTTTTTCTTGAGAAATAGTTCAATATATCTAGTAACTACTGTACTAAAACCTGCTATAAACATTTTAGAACTGTTTATTCATTATAATGTATAATTCAGTAGCTTTTTAAAAATATCTTTTTAACTTTACATGGGTGTTGTTTGGCCGTACATATTAGAGGCCAGTGTCTGTCTGGAAGGTCACTGGTTTGGATCCCGTGACCAGCAGCACTGAGAGATCACGATCATGCAGTATCTCTGCTTGAGCAAGGCCCTTAACCACGAAAAATGCTTGGAAGGTGCTGGATAAATGGCTGGGCTGACCCAGGGCTGGCCCTAGCTATAGACCAGGTAGGCAGTTGCCTAGGGCTCTTGAATTACCTGCGTTGCAGAGGAAGGGAAATTATTGTCAGTTTTCTCCCAAGTAAAAATTTTCCTAGGTCCCCTGAAAAGACTGAAGCAGATCTGTCTTCACCCTAAACTTTGCTCTCAGTTGCATATGGGTGTCTGATAAGATAGGATGAGATAGGATATGTGAGAAAATATTCCTTATGTATCAGTACAAATAGCAGGTACAAACAGCACATACATTTCATATCTTAGATGATAGTCCCTCGTGATACAGTCTCCTGGTCTTGCTCCCTCTCTCTTACACACTTAATAAGTGTAGACTCGGTTGACTGACTTCGATGCCGGTATTTATGGTACACGCTAATACCTTTCACACAGTGTAGGCAGGAACTCTAAGAAATATCTGAATGTGCTGTTAGAGGAAAGTCGCCGCTCTGTCCCGTGAGTTCTGCTCTGTCCCGGTGCTAGCCGGAACACCCGGCACGACGGGAAGGGCAGGTGCCCTGAGAGTGAAGCCTGAGCTTCCTGAGGGTCAGAAAAGGTCAATGCAAGGTCAGGCTCGGTGAGACACACACACACACACACGGCATGTTTGGCTCTCTGCTTGGGTTTGCAGAAAACTGGATTGGTTGGTGAGCCATTAATGAGTCGTATTCACCCCCCCCCAGATAAAATATACTTAAGTATTTGTGTCACTGCAGAAATATGTACTAAAACTCCAGGGGCTGGATGATCTTCTTTTCATTTTTTTCTATAAACAAACAATTTAGCGTGATGCTTTTGGAGCTGCCGTCGTTCCGTTGTGTCTCCACTCGATCCCGTCTGAAAAAACAATACACTGGCTCCTTATAAGGGTGTTATCAAACCACACAGGCAGAGTGCCTGGTGAGTCAGGTCCCTCTTCCCTGTTGTTAAATGAACTGCCTGCCCATTCCAGCCGGCTAAGAAATAGCAAGTTTACGTCACCGGTGGCCGCTTTCACACGAGTGCCGCCTTCCCATCAGCCAGCCATCTGCAGGGAGCGCCCTCACTTTGCTCCAACACTTGAACCCTTATAACATCTAGTAACATCTAGTCAAATTCCGCAGCTATGTAAGAGTGTAATCCGAGCGTGTGATCACTGTGGACGCCATATACTGGGGGGGCCTGAGACTTTTTAATCAAAGGGCCAGTTCACTGCCATTCAAACTTTCAGGGGGCCAGACTGAATGCGGGGGTGCTGTCTAGGCTTGGCCGCTAACATAGTAATACCGCACTCCTCCCGGCAGATTTCATCTGAAAATACTGGAATACTGGGGGGCATTAATATTTGTTGACTGGGGGGGGGGGTGCTGCTGGTAAAATTTGCCAACCAGTTGGGGTGGGGTTGCAGTGGTAAAACACACGGGTGTCAGTTTACAGGAGACTCCCAGAACTTCCGGGAGAGGCAAGATGATTACAGTATGTAGTGCCTGAAGTTTTTTTTCCTTAATTTTGAATGTTTCGACAAATGCTAGCCACATTAGCTTTGCTGCATTTCTCAGTATGCACTTATGCATGCTATTTCAAAGGGTGTATATCGGGCTAAACTGCACGCACTGCTGACGCTGGTAAAAGGGCCAGTCGAATGAGGGGAGCGGGCCGCATCCGGCCCGTGGACTGCAGTTTGCGGAGCCCTGCCAGACACCATCAACTTAACTTTGGTAGTAAGTGACAAAGTGACAGCATCCTGCCAGCACCTAAGGGACCCACCTCCCCACGAGAAACACACACATACAGTCACAGAGCTTATTCTGATGTGGTTAATAATTAATTGCCCCTTTATTTTGGACCTAACCTATAGCTTGTTCATTGTAGTGTGTACGCTGCGACGTGGTTGGGGCGTGACCAGAGGGTGGAGATCAGCATCTACTGCAAAACATCTTTGACCTTCTAACATCTCCCCTGCCCCCGATTCTGGGTGGTCCTGCAGCAGTTTACAATGAATCCATAAGGTATGAACAAGGCCTGTATAATTTTCTGCCTGTCTGGGGCTTGGTCCAGCCAACAGAGAACAGAGAAGCACCCATGTACAGGGTGGCAGTGCATTCAAGCCTCATGGGAAAATGTGGCAACCCTGCTGCAGTATAGCCAGTAGGGGGCGTAGTGATTATGGAACAGAACCTGGAAAAAGTGATAAATTCAATTTTCTCCATTTGTACACTGTGTCAGTATAAAAGCTATATTGGGGCACTTCAGCAAAAATCCACTTTGTGAAGGTGTCAGATTCTGTATAATGGGATTTTGATAGAAGTGCCTTTTAAGCAAACGAATGAATAAAGTGCTGGACATACCCAAATTATTCTGGCGCTGGTCCTGCTACCTTGTCTCTGGGTCTTCAAGAACATCCCGTGTGAGGTGCACGACAAAAAAACGGGATGACTCAGCACATTTTGAATTTACTTCGTGCAAGAAGTGGCAATGTGTCAGTTACACCATTTTTATCCAAATCCATTTTGGATACAGTTAGTTTTACTCCTTTGCTCACCTGGGTAACTTTACTGAAGGGAATTCAGATTCGGTTCGGTGTTCTGGGCTGTTAAAACAGCGTTTTATATATGAAGTTACAGCTTTATGGTTCGGTAACTACCGCTCCGCCTGCGTATTCTAATGTCATTTTCACTTATAATATTGCTTCCAAACTAATTCCCTATGCTAGGCCGCAGTCATTGCAGGATGTAAGGCTTACGGGTAGTGTACACAAATGCTCACCAACTGTTAGGTGCACAATAATACCGTGTGGACCATGTGCTTATGATGGAGGTTTAAGAAAAGTCGTTGTTAGACTAGATCTAAGCGCGCAGCAGGGAACCTTAGAAAGTCATTACGTAACCAATTACAGAAAAGCCCGATACATATGACAACGCGGGCGTTTTAAATCAAGAACAGAATGATTTATCTCGTTTTGTGTTGTTTTAAATATTCTTGATTGGTAGGGCATTTAACAGTGCACCAGGACGCGCTGTCTAATATAGACTAAACGGAGAAGCCTGGCAATCGTGAAATATGAGAACATGTTGAGCACTAGTGATATACTCCGGTACAGTGAGCCGGCGCCCGCATCGCGGCTCCAGCATCGCATCCTCAGCATCCGAGGCGGATCGGGGCGCCCGGCTGCCAGAGCCGGCCGAGAGAGAGCAGCAGCTCGCGTCTGCTCCGCCACACATCCGGGTGCGGGAGCGGGAATGCGCAGACTCCTCGCCGCAGTCGCGTTTCCGTGTTGACTTGGAGGGGAGGGAGAGAGAGGGGGGGAGAGAGCGAGAGAGAGAGAGAGGGAGAGACGCAGCGGGACGCCGAGCCGGGAGAGATCGCACCGGCTCAGCGCAGCGCCAGTGACAAAGAAATAAAGCGGCGGCTCCGGCCAGCGCGGCGGCGATCGGCACCCGGAGAGCGGCGGCTGTGCGCCGGGACATGGGGAGCGCAGTGACAAGACGCCCTAACATGTGAGCTTTACAGAATACGGCAGAGCGAGCGTGTGGCTGCCCCCATCCCCGGTGCGTCTCCTGGCCATCTCCCTTTGTGGCTCGTCGCTGTCGTCTCCGTCTTTTCGGGGGGAAGGAAAAAAAATGAAGAAGTTTAACATCAGGAAGGTGCTGGACGGCCTGACGGCGGTGTCGTCTTCCTCTGCGGCTTCCCAGCCTGGGAATAAGGAGAACGACCTGATCCCGGAGACGCTCCAGTCCGAGCATTTCCAGCTCTGCAAGGTAATCATCGGACATTTTAACGCGCTTTAACGCGCTAATGCCCATTGCCGAGTTGCGCCCGGTTATATCGTCTAATGTTACCGACAAATTTAGACATATGGACCTGCACTACAGTTGCGGATATTTAAAGCCCGTCACTGTATATTAATATCTTCCCCCCAACGTTTCCTAAGAAATCTCTTAAATCTCATTTTTACTGCAAGAACAAAATGGTAATTTTATTGTACGATGCACAACTGTACGTAAAGTGGAACATTTTCTTTCATGGAAAGCATATATCTTAACCGGACATCGGTGGTTATGTGATCATCAGCGAATATTTGATTAAACACAGCCTCAAGAAAGGGATGAGCCGCACTGTCATTTGACAGGACTCTGAGTCATTGGTGGTCTTCATTCCCCTTTAAAATATTTTAATAATTACCTTGATTTTATTTAAAATCCACGCCTGATAATTTGGGTTGAGAACGCAATAGGGAAAAATCCCGTGTTGGCAGCATTATACCTGACAGCTGTCAATGTCGCTGTGCTTTAAACACTTCAACAAATCCACAAAAGTAGAGGCTTGCGATTATTAGATGCGATTATTAGTATTATTGCTAACAACAAGAATAACAATAATAATAATACTAATAATAATGATGATGATGATGATAATGTAGCTTATATTATTAAATGCAGATTTTCTTGTGATAGATGGGGCCATAAATACGCATCTGGTCAGCCGCGCCGTCTCCCCATACTTTTAACTGTTTACTAATGTAATTGTTTATCGAGGATTATTATCTTAAACCATCACAGAGGCCGGTCAAACTACTCCTGTGCAGTGTGCAGGGGGCTGTTATAGCGAGGGGGGAGCGCTTTGCATAATCCGCCGTGTTTAAACTAAAACATGCCCGATCCAACATGGGAGCCTTTTTCCGTGATAGGAAGCGCTTTCCTGCAGGACTGAATCAACATTTGGCAGCCGCGGCTCCTGTCATCTGATCATACCTCTCCTGTCCGGCGGCGATTAAAACGACCAGGTTTATTTTGGACGATTTCGACCAAAAGTGTAACCCCATTCAACTTAAAATCGCCGCCTGATAATAGCACGTTAGTAATATGCCCTCCAATATGCCGAAATTGTTGCCTTTGTGCTAATTGATTCACACAGGGGAATATATAAAGCTAGGTGCGATATCAAATGCATATTTTTTCCTTGACACAATGACCTTTTGATACCCCAGGGCTTAATTGAAATAAACACACACGATTCCACCGTTTATACCATGCGTTTGTTTAAGCTGCATGTTTAAACTGATCGAAGCTATGTTTGCTGGAGGTTTTGTTTAATGTAAAACGGCGCAGTTTTACCATGCCTGTGTTAAATTCGCGATCTTTCCCCAAATGCAGAAGAGAAGTGAACGGCGCCGTGACCTTACGCGTCACTTTCTGCTTAAATCGGGGCGCTTGCAAGGTTTTATTCAAAGCATCTCTGCTGGGATGCCGTGTAATATAACACATTATAAAACAAAAGCCATGCGTGATTCGTTCGTCATTGCATAAGAATAAATGTACATCATCAAGGCATAGTAATGTAGCGTGTAGGTTTTCCTTTATAGCTCCCAGCGCCGCCGACCGCGGACAGGGTCAGGGAGACAGGATGGCATTCCCCTCATTGTACAAAAAATAGTGTTTACAGACAAATGGGGAGACGCGCTCGGGAAGCCGATGCGAACCCCCCCGGCCCCCGGGTCCCATCCCTGCCGAGCACCGGTGTCTGTCCCCAAGACGGATTCTTACGTAATACGCTTTAACTTTTAATCCCATCCGTAGACAGTCGGCTGGCTGCCTGCTCTATGAATCACGACATCCTCTTTAACTCGGAGTAATTGCGATATAAATACCATAATATAATTCGAGTAATTATACTGACATGTGCCTCTGAGAAAAGATCCAAAAACGTACACTTTAAATACAAGTTCACATAAGCTATCGTAATTGTATGCTGAGGTAGACTGAAAGAAATGTCCACGTTTCTCTTTCTTTGAAGATAAAATAGGATAAAATAGGTCCGATCGCCTTAATAAATGCCCCACGGGGCTCCTTTTTCTCTTTCTCTCACGTACGGTGCCTGGTCGTCCAGACCGTGCGACATGGCTTCCCTTACCAGCCGTCCTCGATGGCTTTTGACCCGGTGCAGAAGATCCTGGCCATCGGGACCCAGAGCGGCGCTCTAAGGCTGTATCCTTTTACCCGTGACCGCCCTGTCTAGTGCTTGATGGCGCTCAGGGGTCTGATGTGTTGCTCAAGGAATCTTGGACAAATCTGAAGCCGGCCATCAGGTAAGCGGGGGTCTGCGCTGCGGGCACGGTGAGAGATAGGGGATGGTGCACATGGTGACTGGCGGCTGAAGCTCTTCTATTTTCTGAAAAGTCTGTTTCTCAGTATGACGAATTCTAGGAGTTTGGGGGGAGGGACTGACCACCACGTATGAAACCCATGATTCATGGGGGTGTCTCTCAGTGTCAGAAGGGTGCCCTGGTCGCTATGTCTTTTGGTGTTAGTGGGGTGCTCTCAATATGTTGCTTTGTCTCTTGGTGTTAGTGGGGTGTCCTCAGTCAGTTGCTATGTTTGTTGGTGTAACTGTGGTGTCCTCAGTCAGTTGGTATGTCTCTTGGTGTTACTGGGGTGTCCTCAGTCAGTTGGTACATCTCTCTGTGTCAGTCGGGTGTTCTCAGTCAGTTGCTATGTCTCTCGGTGTTATTAGGATGTCCTCATTCAGTTGTTATGTCCCTCAGTGTTATTGGGGTGTCCTCAGTCAGTTGCTATGTCTCTTGGCATTATTGCGGTGTCCTCAGTCAGTTGCTATGTCTCTTGGCGTTATTGGGGTGTCCTCAGTCAGTTGCTATGTCTCTTGGCATTATTGGGGTGTCCTCAGTCAGTTGCTATGTTTGTTGGCATAACTGGCGTGTCCTCAGTCAGTTGCTATGTTTGTTGGCGTAACTGGGGTGTCCTCAGTCAGTTGGTATGTCTCTTGGTGTTACTGGGGTGTCCTCAGTCAGTTGCTATGTCTCTCGGTGTTATTAGGATGTCCTCATTCAGTTGCTATGTCTCTTGGCCTTATTGGGGTGTCCTCAGTCAGTTGCTATGTCTCTTGGTGTTATTGGGGTGTCCTCAGTCAGTTGCTATCTTTGTTTGCGTAACTAGGGTGTCCTCAGTCAGTTGCTATGTTTGTTGGCGTAACTGGGGTGTCCTCAGTCAGTTGGTACATCTCTCTGTGTCAGTTGGGTGTCCTCAGTCAGTTTCTGTGACTCTCAGTGTCAGTTGGGTGTCCTCAGTCAATTGCTATGTCTCTCGGTGTCAGTCGGGGGTCTTCAGTCAGTTGCGATGACTCTCTGTGTCAGTCAGGTGTCCTCAGTCAGTTGCTATGATTCCTGGTGTCAGTCGGGTGTCCTCAGTCAGTTGCTATGACTCTCGGTGTCAGTGGGTTGCCCTGACTCAGATGGTACGTCTCCCAGTGTCAGTGAAGTGAGTTTACCCACAGTGCCCAGGTTCTTGTCACTTGTCGTAACAGTTAGACCAGTGAGCTGTGTGTGAAGAAGGCCAGGAAGTAGATGAGTTTGGGCTCCAATGATAGAGGCTGCAGTAAGTCAATGAAACGACCTCTGGATGGTGCTGAACAATCTGGGATGTAGGTGTTCAGCCGTCATTTCATCTCTGGACCACGTTCACACTACTGTAAGTGTCTAGGGCTCAGCAGATGACACGCTAAGCTTTAACAACACAGCTGTCATTTGTTATATAATTGTCTTTTTTTTTTCCTAAAGCGCCTTACCTTGATTACAGTTTTGAGTGTATTTATGAAGTTTGATATTTACTGTATCCACTTGGATTAAATATCTTGCTGAAGGATATCATCACGGGCCCTTTGTGGACGTCAAAGCCACGATCGCTCAATGGCTAGCCAGCTCCTCTGTCCGCGGTCACGCGTGTTTCTCCGATTTATTCCGGGTCGCCTGCCGCGGATGGGGGTGAAGTTTTGGACCGGCTTCTAGGGAATGCCGGTGTTCGACATGTCCCTGTGGTGAGGGCTGCTTCCGCCAAGGCGGGGTCAGGTCTGACAGAGGCTCGTTCGGCCTGTCGCTAAAGGGCCTCACATAGTCCCCCTTTGAGGAGTCTGAGACCCACCGCTGCATCGCCCCGCGGTGCTGGGGACAAAAGGACGGTCGATTGGTCGGGAGAGGGACCTTTTCAGATGAATGGGGGGGTGGGGGGGGGGGGTAAATAAGGGCAGGTGGGAAGGAGAAAGCATGTGCTGGGGGGGGGGGGGGGGGGGGGGACGTA
>JAODKL010000040.1:8874-29152 GCA_026780765.1 Petrocephalus schoutedeni
CTTCCGGGATAGGCTCTGGACCCCCCGCGACCCTGAACAGGATAAGCGGGTTGGAAAATGGATGGATGGATGGATATTTATCGCCATATAGCCACTAGTATTACTACACTTCGACCCAGCTTCTGGTTTTCCAGTCATGTGTTATTTTACAAATAACCAGGCATTTTTATTAAATTGAATATAAATTTGAGACAACAAAATAGCAAATTGAAAGCACAATAAAACTAAATCATATGGCTATTTTAGGAATTTTGTGAGGGATTTTGTAAAACACAATATAGAATTGTGCCAGTACTTCTTCTCTAAGACTTAGAGCGTTGCACTGATAAGGCAGACCTTGGAGGCTGAAAACCCAGGAAACGCACACAAATCGTATATTGTCCCTCTACTGTGAGCATTTTTGGATAAATTAATGTCAATTAAATAAGTGTCAATTAAATAAACTGACAGGATAGAGAAAAAAATAAATAAACTGGCTGTGATAAAACCTTATCCAGTCAGATGCTTGGGCACGAGGAGCCTGCTGGAGACGTCTGTGATAGGAGGGAGTGGAGAGCGTCTTTCGGGAGCTAAGTACCTCATGGGAGACGTGTAGGAAGAAGTGCTGCTGGAGCAAAGGGGCTGGCAAGCTGGTCAAACGGCCCGCAGCTGCTGTCTCTGCTTCAGGCACATGCGCTGGCCTTTCTCCACCACGTCTCCGGTTTCAGTGCAGCTGGTACTTGGTAGGTCGGAAAGATTTCATAACTTTTCATTCTGCGTCCACAGAATCAGTGCTACACTTTTATAGTGTTTCAGATTGCATTGTCAGTAAAGCTTAACAAAGCAGAGGATCAAATCTTTAACCTTTTTTTTGTGAATTGTAGATTAATCACTTGGGAGTGGGTTACTGTATGACTGCCCAAACAAGAGGGAGAAAACCACAAGCAGCGCCTCTCTGTGGTCCCTGGGCACATACTCTCTGTACGTTTTGGCCAGTCGGTGTGGCAATCTCATATATGGCAGTCCGTGTCATAAACTAACTAAAAACATTTCAGAGGGTCAGGGTTCCAGAGATGAGATAAAACAAGACAAACATTCTGAAGTACTGCCCTGTGGAGGGACAACATACAGCTCCCTGAGAAGCCAGCTGGCCCTATCCCCAGACTCACAAACTTCAGGAAACAGGCCTTGCTGCAGCGCAAATCAAACCAGCATCCAAAGTGGGCAGTACCACATTGGACTGTGGGTGGACAAGGAAGCCATGCTTCTGTTGTGGGGGCACACGCGCCCTGTCCGACTGTCGGTTTCAGGCTGCTGTTTGCCACTCCTGTGAAAAACGGGGTCACATTTCTTGTGCCCGTATGACAAAAGCACTTAAAAATGTTCCACCTCCAGCTACAAATGGGATCGCTGCCCAGTCGGCAGATATGGACATTTCTGAGGTAGGGGGAGGAGGTGAGTTCTTAATCGACAGCCTGAGGGGCTGTAAGTCATACCAGGGAATAGACCCATAAAGTAACATTGAATGGAGGAAACTACAAATTGATGTGAACTCAGGTGCTGCATGCTCACTAATCAGCGAAGATACAGACTAGGCTCCCTGGCCTATTCCGGCACCTGGACACTTACGTTTTAAGCCAGTGGTCGAGCGCACCCCTAAAAGTGCTGGGCAAAGTGCTTGTAGAGGTGAAGTGTCAGAAGATCGTCCCTTGCTGGCAGTGTAACCTGTTAGTGAAACAAGGAGGATTTGCCCCAGTGAAACACTCTCAGTGGACCACCCCCATCGTACCAGTTCTAAAGAAAGACCGTAGCCTTAGACTCTGTGATGAGTTTCGCTGTCCGGCTAACGCAGCTGTCAAGCCAGACATTCACCCATTACCTACCGTCTCTGGGGGGAGGGGGGCGGGGGGGGGGGCAGGGTGGGGACGGTTTTCACTAAATTGGATTTGAAGCAAGAATATCAACAGTTCATGGACACCCTACAGGCTGGCATTCTGGGTAACACTTTACTTGAGGGGACACAAATACTTAGTAGTAACTCAGTTAATAGTAAAGAGCTCATCATGAACAAATATAGTCACTAGATTCATTAATGATGAACAAACATGACAATATTTGTGTTATTCATTATTTTTTCCTTCAGTAGTTCCTTAATAGTTTCTTCAGTGATTCCTTCAGTAATTCATAAAGGTTTACAGATCAAGAGATATAGTAACAGATATAGTACTTGCTTAAGAAAAAAAGATGTGTGACAATTCATTAATGACGAACAAACATGAGATTAGTTTGTAACTAACACTTAATTTGTGGTTGATTAATGCATAAGTAATAGCATAATACTATATTATGTGTGTCCCCTCAAGTTAAGCGTTACCACGTTCCAAGTGTAAAGCCTTACCTGGATGACACACTGACATCAGGCTGGACACAGGATGAACATGATTCACGCCTGGAGGAGGTGCTTTGTTGTTTTTCTGAATGTGGTTTGTGGCTGCAGAAGGAAAAGCATTCATTTTCAGCTAATTAAGCCCCACTGAGGATAAAGTGGCTGCCACAGTGAATGCTCCCACAGCATGCAACAAAACTCAACTGCAGGCTTTTTTGGGGCTCCTGAACCTTTACAACTGCTCCTTCAAAATAAATTAGCTGAGCCGTTGGACAGTCGTGCATGATGCAGCATATGCAAAGGTTAAATCATTGCTACAGGTTATCACGGTACTTGTGCATTATGATGAGACCAAGCCCTTGATGCTTTTTTATGATGCATCTTATGGGCTTGGAGCCTTGTTGAGTCATATGGAGCATAATGGTTGGGAGGCACCAGTGTTTTGCATCACAGACCCTAAACTCAACAGAGTGGAACTATGCTCACATTTATTAGGAATCCTTTACCATTGTTTTTGCTGTCAAGAAATTCCAGCAGTACCTTTTTGGTTGGCCCTTTACCATTTATACAGACCACAAGCCCTTGCCGGGGTTGTTGTGCCACTCTAAGCCCATGCCACAGGTCGCGTCCCCTCGCATGCTGCGGTGGTGCTTGATCCTCAGTGCCTATCACTATGAGCTCCGCTGATTGGTTACCAGTCCTTTCAGCTGAAAGAGTCAGGCCCCCACAACTGGAGGTCTTGCTGCTAAAGACTGTCCTCGATGCACGTCTGCATGCTGAAAAGATTGGGGCCCTTAATAAAACCCGGTCTTGTCCCATGTTTTGAGATGAATTTTGTATGGTTAGCCCATGGAGAGCACTGCATGCTTTTTGCAAACAGTCATTATTATTACTCGGTGTGTAGCAATGGTCTCATGCAGAGACCATGGTGTCATTTTTACTCATGTATCCAAGTAAAAAGTTGGTTTTTGAGTTACGACGGTCATCAGCAAACTTCTCAGTCGGCTCTCTGGAGATGCAGTCGTTAGAATAGAGACTGAAGAGAAGGGGCGAGAAAACACAACCTTGTGGTTCTCCAGTACTGATGGTTCAGATGTCTGACGCGTTTTCCTAGCTGCATCCTGTTCAGATGTCTGACACGTTTTCCTAGTTCTGTTGCTAAGGAAGTCTGTGACCCACTGGTGTATGGGATCTGGCACAGATAGCTGGGACAGTTTCATCTGCAGGAGCTCTGCAGATGACTGTTTGACTCATGCAATCCAATGTTTTCATAGAATATGTAGTCACTGAACATGCATGACAAAAAAACATACTTGTGCAGAGATATGATATGACAATGTTCAGAATCTATCTTTATGGTTCAAAGGTTTCAGAGTTTTTATTAGTGTTTCCTGCAATCTGAAGGTTAAAGAAGGAAAATATCAAGTGACTGGCATCTAATTTTGCTGTACTTCAGGTTAATGATGCAAACAGCTCATGCTAGCTGGACATTGTGAAGTGTACTAGTCCTGAAGAATGCAGTTATCTGGTTCTTCAGGGATCATAAAATAGGAACAACTTTCAAAGACAGATTAACGTCAGCCCTGCTCCAACTAGTCAGTCTTGTCATTACCTGTCATACAGTATGTGCATATTATACCTATATCCTGTTAACGCACTCAGCTGAGAAACTTTAAAAGATGGGTGAATTCTGGTGAAAATTGCTAGTGAATAATAATAATAATAATAATACACTTTATTTATATATTTATTTAGTGCTTTTACAAGAACTCAAAGACACTTACATAGAATAAAATAAACACAAAAAACCTTATGGATAGGGAAGATTATATACTTGAGCAAGCAGAAAAGTTTTTAGCTTGGTTTAAAATCTGAGACAGAGATCGAAAGATGAATGGCAGTGGGGACTGAGTTCCAGAGTCAGTGAGCTAAATGTGCGGTCACCATAGCCGTGTGATTTGGAAGGGGGATGAGGATAGAGTCAGCAGAGGAAGACCTAAGACTCCCTAAGACTGTAGGGAGGCTGGTAGGTGAAAAGCAGTTCAGTATGTAAGATGGGGCCAGGTTAAGAGCTTTGAATGTCTGGAGCAGTATTTTAATGTGGATGCATTCTTTTATAGAAAGCCAATGCAGGCTCTGCAGAATGGGCATGAGGTGCTGGTAGGAGCGAGTGTGGGTGAGGAAGCAGGAAGCAGAATTATGGACTATCTGAAGTTTAGAGTTTAAAAAGTAAGGCCTAATACGGGCGATGTTAAGTAGGCTGTTTTCACTGTGGAACCTTTGTGTGCATCAAATTAGAGGGTACCAGAGGAGAGGGGGAGATGGTGGTGTGGTCCAATTTGAGGGCAATTGGGCTGACTTTGTTAAGTGTGGATTTTGTCCCAAAGACAATTAATTCTGGCATCACTGTTTAGTTTTAGAAAATTATGGCTCATCCGTAGTTGGATTTCACAAAGACAAGATTCGATATGCGCATGTGGCAGGTTTTTTATGGAGCTGGTACTGACAGATCTGGGTGCTGTTGGTGTAAAAGTGAAAGTTTAGGTTAAAGCAGTGAATGATCTGGCCTAAAGGGTGAATGATGAAGAGCAGTGGCCCCAGGACAGAATCCTGGGGGACGCCATGTGTGATAGCTGATGCGTGTGATTTTTGATGTGATAGGGTAATGAAATGTTTTCTGTCAGTGAGATATGAAGTATACCACATGAGTGCTGCCCCACAAACTCCTAGGTTGTGGAGTCTCTGGATCAAAATAGGGTGTGAGACTGTATCACCAGTGCATGGTGATATAGTGGTATGGCACCAGTATTAATCACAACATGTAGATCATTTAAAACTTTAACTAAACTGTTTTCTGTGCTGTGGAATTGGCAGAAACCGGACCGAATCAGTTCAAGGAGGCTATTATTCTGAAGATAGTTAAGGAGCTAGTGAAGATCTGTGTGAATATACTACCTGTATATTCAACAATTGGTTTCTGTTTAGCAGAAACCAATTGTCCTTCAACACTGTTAAAAGACACATAGTGCCCATGAGTAGATTCCCTTAACAGTAAGTAATGTTTTCGAATGTGATACATATGAATGCTGCAAGAATGAGAAAATTAGTTTCCCCTGATCAGTCAAAAGACACGCATTTGTGTGAGAAATATGCTTGCAGGCATGAGCACTCCTTATGATGTGCAAAGACGGATGACATGTCATAGCTGGGGGGGTTTGGACCTGCTGACCCACTTGCCCTGTCTGCCAGAGTCATAGCATGGCTTTCTCTGATCTACATGGCGCTATAGCTCTCTTTGGACTCCTGACATGTTGCTCACAAACCCAGCACCTCTTAAGCTGGATGCGGGGGTCCCAGGGAGACATAACAATAGGAGATTCACCCCATCCCCCGGGGAATCTGACTGGGTCTCGCTCCTCTTCAGTGTATGTGTCTTTTGCTGTTCCTGAAGCTGGACTAGAAAAAAAAAATAATATGGCTGACATACACAGATGAAAAATAGCA
Source organism: Petrocephalus schoutedeni (assembly GCA_026780765.1). NCBI lineage: Eukaryota > Metazoa > Chordata > Actinopteri > Osteoglossiformes > Mormyridae > Petrocephalus > Petrocephalus schoutedeni. Next base: position 14,744 of record JAODKL010000040.1, read on the forward strand.
AAAGTATATCTTTACTCAGGCCTGGAGGTTTTATGTATCACCTACTTTGACAGAACTGTTGATTTCTTTTGCCTTTAGCATACATACTGTATATCGTTGTTTTATCACAGCTGCTAGTTAATAAATAAATGGGGGAAAAAAAATCAATGTGAACAGCTACTTATACACATGTAATTCCCCAGATGATAAGCTAAATGTATTTTGTGTATTAGTCAGAATCTTGTTGTGAATAATTGATGCAACATAGATCTGGCTAACATGAGAGAAGTGTAAACTGAAGAATCCACAAAGACATTAAGAATTTCTCTACAATAATGTAGTAATCATATCAAGTAAATACCACATACATTTTCCATGTCAGTGTTTGACCAGGGTACTCGTGGTATTGACTAAATTCATGCTGGTTTTAAAGGTAAATCTCTGCAGTTGGGTTTCCACAAATCTCTGCCCTCTTGATGATACTGTAGCTGTACCAAACAAACAGAAATGGGCATGAATGATACTAAAGCAATTAAACATTCAAATATTATTCATAACATGATTGCTCTGAAAGAGACCACCTTCCCTCTGCTAGGAAATGTGTGTATTCCATAAGCTAAATTCTTTCTAATTTGATTTAGAACATACATTCAACTTCATGTTGAATTAAAAGAATACGTCATGGGCATGATCATGATCTGCATGCAGTGCCTTCATCAGCTCTGGTAGACATATACCTCTTTTCAATATGCAACGCTGTGAATGTGACCTGAGTATTATAATCTAGTCATAGTCTAGAAATTAGTATTCAATGGAAAACAAAAAATGTTTCTTTATACATGAGGAATAGTATGAGGAATATGAATATTAATACTGATGGTTCACGGCTTATTGCACTAGATTTCACCATGTACAGTCGAGGTTAGACAGAGGATGAAAAAGACATCTTAAATTGCAAATGCTTTGGCCAACTTTAGCTAATATTTATAGTCTGCGTAAAAAATGCCTTACCCTTCTGAGCTTGCTAGTTATAACGGTGAACAGATCACCAGTAATATACAGCTATATAGGTTATGTTCTATACAAACAAATGCAGTGACAAGGTAAATCTATGCTATTTTCTTTTGGGTGGGGGGGCATGGAACCTATGGGATCAGCATCATAGCAACCAAACCATGTGCTTCATTTTCAGGCATGCTTAAGCTGAATGCATGTGGACGCTGTAAAAGGTGCCAGAATGAGGTCCATTAGGCTCTGTATTATTTTTTTGGTGCCTCACTTCTATGCCGATTGCAAAGATTGCCACCGCAGTTGCTGGCAGAAGGTGTTCTAACTTCAACTATTTGTCTAGCAAATAACCAACTGTGTAAAGATTTGCTAACACAGGTGCCTTTGTCATCTGAGAAAATAGCACGGACACCAGAATTCTATGACTGACCCATTGTTAGCGTAAATAAACCATTAAGTGTGCTGTAAACGGAAATTGGGATGGACCACGAGTAGCGCGATGTTCACATTAGAATTAATGCGTGGCCGAACGACTTTTACAACATAATACAACACGAATCACTCTGCACTTACACCCTTACACACAATTACCACGAATTACTTTAGCAAATATTAAACTGCATAAGAGTTCAAAAGTATAAAGCAAGATATTATAACGCTCCGCGGGGGGGGGACGAATAAGCCTTCATGGAGCTCGCTCAGTGATTTTTATGTTCACACGATGCCCCTGCGACAGCCCTCTAACGGCCCGTCGGCCGGCCCACGCGCTGCGGTCCCTCGTGGGCCGCCCGGAGCCCGCGCCAGCGACCCCGCCGCCGGCCTCCAATCCCGACGTGATTTCACGATGACGGCACGGTGAGCGCTGGGTGGGAGAGGGCGGACCACCAGCATTCGGCGGAGCGCCAACTTATACGCCGGGCGAGGCAAGAATCGGAGCGATATACGGATAGCTAGCTAACTGGATGGATAGGTAGATAGACAGCGAGAAAGAAAGAGAGCGAGCGCGCGCGCGCGCGAGAGAGAGAGAGAGAGAGAGAGAGAGAGCGACCTATCGAGGGAGCCGGCGGCGCTCGGCGGCCACCGTCCGATACTACGCTGGCAGTTAGTGGAGAAGGAGCGGATACGCGGAGAGTGGCCGAGGGAGAGAGAGAGAGAGAGTGAGCGAAAACGCTGCCGTCCTACGTGTGGATTACTGTTTTGGGAAAATACACCGCGAAAGAAGCGAAGCAAATACGCGAGAGAGCCCATCTACGGCGATATTACGGTAAGCGTCTCGGCGTCGGCTAGCTTAAGGACCACTAGCTGGCTAAGCGTGCTGTGCATAGGCGGGCGAGAGGAAAAGGGGAAAATGCTAATCTCGGTTCGGATAGCTAGCTGGCTAAATAGCCGGCTAGCCGGCCAGTCGGCGAAGGAAACGGGCCTCCGCCGCGCGAACAAGGTCTGCCCGAAGTCGGCTATGGAGGGCGTCGCGTCTCCCCGAAGGGCTAACGGCTAGCCGGCGCTGTTTTTGTTCCGTCGCCGCCGCGGCTAACGCGTCACGCCGCTTGGAGCGCCACTATAGCCGGCCGGAAATACGGCGGATTTATCTTTTAAAAGGTGCCGAGTGCGGCCGGCTTTTGGCTGCGGCCCCGTGTTCGTGTAGCAGTGGGAGGATATTGGCGGTTTGCTGGCTAGTAGCTGCAGCCGATAACCGGGCAGCCAGCTGGCTTTTCCTGTCATTGTTCGACCTAACTAGCTAGCTGTAGACTGCGAGTTAAATGCTCATTGTTACTGTGCTTTTGATTTTTCCTAACACATATGACTAAAAGGATTTTGTCCCCCTTAAATTGCGCATTAGAGTAGGGACAGTTGGCTGGCTGTTAAGATTAGCAAAATTCTTGCTAGCTAAGCGTATGTGCAGTGACAAAAGAGGCGAAGGGCGTCTGAGTGCCGTGCAGAAAGTTTCATTCCGGCCGCCGGGTCGCCACTCGGCCGCTGGGTGAGTGTCTATCACTGCGAGTATGTTTATTCGCGTGACAGCCATAGGGGGAAGAGCTCTGAGCTATCCAGACGTCGCTTGCCGGGATCGTTACACTCATTGTTCTCGTTTTTACGTGCCGTTCGATGTCGTTGAGACGGACGTGCTATCATTTTGTGGACAGTGTGCATCCCGTTCCCGTAGACTGAGTGTGTGTTTTAAGTAACTGGCTTGTGAGTGTTAATGTCAGTTATCTTCCCGTGTATTTGTCAGAGTGGAGATTTTCCAAAACCCAGTCTACCTCACCTTTGGGGACTCCCAGCACCCCAGCGCCCGAGTAGCAGACTGGAGAGGAAACGTGGTGTGCCACCGCTCATCCATCTGCTGTTTTTTTTCTTTTGCCGTTTTAGATGTTTAGGTAGAGTCACGTGGATGTTATTGTCATATCATCTAAGGCTGGGTATTTGCGCAGATGCCCCGATTCGATTCCTTTTCACGATTGATGGCGCTCCGATTCATCTCATTCCGACTGAGCAATAAGATGCTCGGCCTATATTGCAGCTTTCCTTATTTGGGGAGATATTTAAAACGCTTTAAAATGATTACAGATGTACAGTTGCAGAGTCGCTGGAAACATTATGAAATCCTCTAAAGGAAACGCTGATGGCCTGTATACAAAAATCTTTTTATTTGAGGAACATAGGGGTATACTTCCTTAAAAACAAAACCAACCTGTCTCTTTCAAAGCCTAAAATGACTAAAAAGCATAGCTGAGAAAAAAATTAGCAAGTCTAATTGCCATGTTTCAGAAGGACTTTAACTTAAAGATATTTGCCAGAAAAATAGAGTTTGTAATTATTTAGACTGAAGAATGGTAGGCAGCCATACATCCGGGTTCAATGGTTACATGGGTTTGTTGTGTTAACTATGTAAATTAACACCTTAACCCTTGCATACATGGCACTTTCAGGAAACGCTATGACATACCTATATTAAGTTCAATACACAAATTACCATAACTGTGGAAACTTTTACTGAATACTTCTTCCTTGAACACTGACAACTTTGATTTATGAAGAAATGCAATTTTTACATAATTTTTAAGTAATTTTAAACATCATAAAAATATTATAAAAAACTTTATATCAATTTTAAGTTGTGTTCTGATTGGAAATGCCCACTCCTCTAAGGGGGGACAAAAGTCCACCTTATGCTAAGTTAACATTACACAATTTTAGCGCTGATTTTCCACTTGCTGACACTTTTTGGAGATTGCAGATAAAACCCCCAGATTGGAAGCAAATTGGTATTTGCTTGGCCATAGCAAATTAGAACTTGATTGCTGTTTGTGATCTGTTCAAAGATGCAACCCGACAGAGTTACCAGTGAGTCGCAGATGCTCATCAGATATTAAGCAGGCTAAATATCTGGACCTGTCAGTGACTCCAAATCCTGTAGTCTGAAAAGTGTTGTGACCCAGTTGCAGGCAATGACTGGCAATGAATGAGGTGTCAAGCTACAGCCAATGAGAACACGACACAGGCTGAGGGGAGACTTGGGAGACGTGTTTAAATAGGTGTAAAAATTCAGTTTGTGTAGTAAATGGTCCTAGTGTTCAAGAAAGAGCTATTCAATAAACGTCTATGGTTGCAGTTATGGTTTTGTGCCTTTATTTTTATTTATGTATACACATGGATGTTTGTGTGTATAAAACGTATGTATGCATGTATGCTAGGTCACTAAAGACCCAAGGTATGTAATAGTGTTTCCGGAAAGTTTTACGTATACAACAGTTAATTTTCCTTGAATTTCTAAATGTTGACCATATGTTGTCATTTGATTAAAGTGTTTTAACAATTTGTAGTGCATTAGTCGGAGAAGTGTGTTTTTGTGATAAAACATAGTTTGAAGATTAGACTCGCTGGTGATTTTTCTCCTGTTGAAAGATCTTGTAGTTGCTGTCGCTGATCAGTATTGTAGTGTGTAAACCACAACGGCTTCAAGACCCTTGATTACAAGATAAATTGTAGAATTTGAACAGTACAACAGTCTAGTGAGTTTGACAGTCTTGTAGTGTGAACCTAGCATTACTGTTCCTGTTGCTTCATCTGCAGCCATTGTATGAGTTCTTTTCTATGGTCCGCGTCACCTGCTTTCCTTGGCCTGTATGACTGTTATGACAGTCTTTGTGGAAATTAACAATTATTATTTTTTTGTTATAAGTGCCTGTTCCATATTTTTATTCAAAGCAAACAGTATTATTGCCTCACCACTTGTGTCATGTTCATACAAACAGATAACCAGGATGCTACTAATATATCTTTTAAGTCGCTCCCTCATGTTCACTACAGCATAAGTCAGTGTCTAACCACCATGTTGCCAGCTGCCGCCTGAGGCAGTCAATTTAAATATTTCATTCCCATAACAAGAAAATTCAAAAGCTACAGTTTCTTAGATCATGTTTCAACTGGTCTCATCTCTCCTAGTTGAGCTCAGTAGAGCTTTGAAATCTCTGTGAGAGTCTCTGGCATTGTTGGAGATCTCTGTCTGCCCAGAAAGAGAGGCTGGTGGTCATGTCTTAAGGGTGTTTGTGTTGGTGACGTTAAGGGGTTCACTGAGTTCAGGGGAGGTGTACATCAATGGATTCCTGGGTGGTGATGGGAGTGAGGGGGGGCTGCTGTGAGCATGTGGGTTGGACTTCTGAAGTGAACAACTTGGGGCATCGCATTCCTCTTGGCCTCGCCATCTTTATGAGACTGCAGTGTTATTTTTATGTGTTTTGCTCAGTTTGGTGCTGAACGAATATTTTGTAACATTGGTCATTAGTGAATAACTTGCTCTTGGCTGGACTATGAGATTTCTTAATTGCACTTCGGCAGCTACATTTCCAGGATGACAGCAGGAATGGGGAAAAAATGCTTAGAATCATGAGCCTGTTGTAGAACAGCTGTGATTTATGCTTTTTTGGAAATAACTAACTTAAAAAAGGAACAAGTTAGGAATGTCAGTTCTTATCATAAGCTGCTATTTTATTCTGTGTGTCAAGTAATATGAATTTACAAAAGGTGATTATAAGTAGTACAAAACGGCAATGTTAATTAATTAAACTCTTCTGAAATCACATGTTGGCGGAATTCAGAGGAATCTGGTAAGAGTGGTTTGAATAGAGGCTTTGCTGGAAGTTTGCCTCCTGGCTCTGTCTTGCAAACGAGTGCATTTGGAGTGCTTAGTGGGAATAACATTTCTTACTGCACTGGCCAAGCACAGTCTCCTCCTCTCAGTATCACATTACTTGTAGCATTATGATCCTTATGGCTGCAAAAACCTTAGCCATTTTGAGATAACTGAAGGGAAAATACCCGGATTCGCCCCTCTTGCTTTGGAAAGTTAAACTCTGTTAGACAATCGGTCTTTGGAGCCCAGTGGTCTGCATGCCAATTCACCTCTTTCTGTGTCTAACCTTATGGGCTTTGCATGTTTTCCATAACTGAACCCACATGGCTGAAAAAGTTTTCAGGAACCACAGGAAATTTTTCACTGTTCCAGTGCCTCCTAAAGAGAAGAATAGAACCTAGCTCTTAACAGTTTTTTTTTTTACCATGTCAAGTGCTAGCCCATCCTGTTCATGAATTTCCATAATCCTCCCCGGGATTCTTTTTCCTGTGGTTGGCTGCATTTCTATATGTGAACTGTTAAAGCAATTTGAGAAGCAAATTCCACAAAATCTCCTGCAGTTATGGAAATATCTCCAACCATTTGCATCTAGCTCTGACCACAGTCACTGTGAACTGCATATGTCCTGTGCCCCACTGCCGCTAGGAGAAGCTGCACATGAAAGTAAAATGTTGTATTGACCTGGCATAACCTCAGATTTTCTATGTCTGTGCTGGTTGATTGAAGAGCATGAGGAGCTGTTATTTTTATATGAGACTGCGGGACATACTCTGTTCCAGCCTCCCTGTTTCACCCTGTGTTCGCTTTTTTTATGTATGGGGAAGAGTGCTGTTTTGAAATGTGCTGAGCTCACTTTCCCTGCAGCCTGTGGCAGGACTCAGCAGGCTGATTTTTGAGAACTGCCAGGCTTGGGGTGGGGGGATCGGAACGTAGACATGCTGCTTTTTGGGTGTGTCCCTCACTTCAGGCCAGGGTGGTGCTGAGAACAAGAACAGATTTTTTTTTTGTGCCTTTATCCCCCGTCTCTGTCTTTGGCCCCTATGCTCACATTCCTGCTCTGCTCTGGGTTGGGTAGAGTTGAAGGGGGTCTGTCCCTGCTTGTGTGTGCTACAGCTGCTTGGAGCTGTAGCTGATGAGCACAGCGTCATGGCTGCAAGCTGTTAACTCCCCCATCCCCCCGAAAGGCACAAATCTTTTTTTTTTTTTTTTGCTCCTTCCACCCACACAGCCACGTGCATGCAGTCTGTGTCTCTCTCTCGCTCACACACACACTCATACGTTCTGTAGGAGTTGGGCTGTGTATAGCTAAGGCCCCAGAAATATATTGACAAAAACAGGTTGTCGAGATCCAGGCCAAAACACGAGTCAAAGTAAATGCTACACTGCTTAGCCAGACACCCACAACCTCTCCAAATAAACCAACAAAAGTGAAGGGCTTTAGTGAAGGGAGGAGGGCAAAAATGCCAGATAAGCCATTTACTGCAGCACTGGCCGAATGACTCATGGAAGGCATTAATGTCAGGGACCTGACTTTTTTTAACTGTAAGAGTGCCAGGGGTATAATTACTGTAAAAGGCCATGGGAAATGAGTCAATGCCATCACTCGGAATACATTTTAAATAATTAAGAAATCTTGTTGTCAGTGTTAGTCAGGCCCTCCAGTAACCCCAGATAAAGCAACCACCACAAGAGAATAGCTGCTCATTGTGGGTGATATTAACAGTGTGCCTGGTGGAATATCGCTTGAGAAACTGCACTTGCGGTTGAAAGGTGTCTGTTGCAGGATAGGGCTCAAAGTTAAAAGAATATTTTTATTTCTTGTGAAGCATTTTGTAAGATTTGATCTAGAAAGGTGCCATATAAATACTTGTCATTATACTGCAGCCCTTATACCTATCTCACTTTGGCTAAGACTATTATAGACATCATATACTATCACAGTAATTCCAAGAAGTTGTTTCTAATTATTATATATTTTTTAGTTTTGTAATAGACATAAGCAGTGAAAAGGGTCTTTTGAAACCGGCTGCACAACTGACCTTTATGAACATGAAAAGCAAAAGATAAGGTTGCGAGAAAATACAGCTACATGTTTAAAAGAAGGAAAGACGACAAGCATCTTACTCAGTGTTACCCCACCACCTACTACTGTTCGAGTATGGGTATTCTTGACAGTTCATTTCAAAATTGGGAAGAGAGACTGTGGTTCAGATCATTGATTACAACTGTGTCACAAAGATCGCGATTGGATTTTTTTGGGGAGATCACCGACACTTAATGTCAACTACTCTACACAAAAAACAAACTCTGTATTTCCTTGTAATTGTGAGAATGACCTGCCTGATAAATAATGACGTTAATCTCAAATCTGAAAAGTGAATTTTTAAATCTTATGTAAACATTCAGGCAATACCTACGGCTTCTGTTGCATTACCCCACTGATGGCACAAATTTCTGCTTTCTGACTTCTGATTTCAGTTTTCTCTGTCCTTGTCGCAAAATTTTGCTATGGCTGTTGTCACAGAACATGATGTCTGCCGTGTCAGATGAGTTTCACTACAATTTTCTTAAAATGTCATAGTAATTTTAAAGATCGAAATGTTTAAAAATGTATTTCAGTTCTTGATGATTCGTCTGTGAGAGAACATGGCAGTGATTCGGTTTTTATGGAGATCATTGGTCCAAACATGTAGTTTACTGCAACTCATCTGGTTAAGTACCACATCAGGGTCTCTCTTGGGGTTTTTATTGCTAATTTGTGGGTTATGAGTCCATGCCATGAACTATTTTACCCCCCTCCCCCAGCTCTGCATTACAGAACTGGAAGTAGTTTGTCCCTCCTTATGGTTATCTCCTTGTGGACTCATTGACTTAATTTTGTAAATTCTCTCCATCCACTCAATCTGAATAGATTAGTAATCTTTTGTAGATTTGCATTATTTGAGTCTGTTGGTTGGCCAAAAAGAATTGCAGTTCTGATATTTTTGTATGAGGAAAGACATCATTTCTGGAGCTGTGTGTTCCAGCTCAGAAAGCTTCTTTCTTTGTGGGGCCCTTGCTCTGGAGTCTGTTTTATGTTTCATGTTCTGTGTCGCTCTATCCGATGAGGTTTCCGGGGGAAAGGGGCCCCACATCCTGCTGGGGTTGGGGGGGGTTGATGGTCTTATTCACATTCTGAACCTTGTGTCAGTGTTTCTGGAGTGTGAAACCTAATACATCCAGCTCACTGTTGCTCCACTATCATTACTCTGATTTAAGGTTCGGTGGTAGGAACACACTTTGTGTTCAGTTTTTTAAAATTTGATGTGACCTTGCCTCCATAGGGTGCTTGCCTCAAGTGTGGTAAAATTTCATGCTGATGGACAGGGTGTATTGTGGGAGACAGGAAGTGGGGGTGAGTGAGTGAGATTACCCAAAGCAGGTACATTTAGACCTACATTTATTTAGCAGAGACTTTTGTTCGAAGTAGGGGTGTGCGATTTGAACATACATTTTAATCATTCATAATCTATCCATAATGTCTCATTTATGGTGAAAGCATTAGTGCACTGTATAACGATAGATAGTATCTGTCAAAGTTCTATAGCACATACATGCATCTAAAGTTGTTTTGTCAGCCAAATTCGTTTTCGACACCAGTAAACTATAATGGCAATGGTAATAATGGCAAGCAGTAAGTACTGCCTTGGATTTCTTCCTGTCTCGCTTTCATATGGAACTTGATTGGATTTTCCAAAATCAACACTGTGCAAACAAAAGTTATTTGCAAAGATAAGGTTTGCATTCCAGATGGAAACATGATGAACTTTCTTAACTACCTCAAAACATTGAGTTGTCAAAATACTACAGTTTCCAACTCGATACTGATACTTTGGTATCGATACACTTTTTTTAAATGGCTCTCCGGTTTCCCCTCTCCCTGTGTCTTGTGCTCTCGTTGGCTGTAGCTCATCGCTGCATTCATCGCCAGTCGCAGGATTTAGAGTCACCGACAGGCCCATATAGTATTTAGCCTGCTAGATATCTGGCGGGCCTTGGTGACACATCAGCGACTGTCGGGTCACGTCTTTGAACAGTTTACTTTCTTTATTTTTCTCCGACTTGGGGCTTTAGGCACACAGTGTCCGCAAACTGCGTGTGATTTCGTTTAAATATCTTTCATGCTGCAGTTTCGTGGTTATGTCTACATTTTATACATAAATGAAATCATTTTTTTATATGGGAATTGGTTTGTTTTAACATACTTATGTCTTATAAGCCAACATTAAAATGAATTGTAATAAGATGTGTTCTTGATCCTGCCTGAAAAAAATCTTGATATGATATTTTTACCGTATCTAGGCCAGCATGATATCGATATAATCACCATGGCCTTAGATGACCAACGTAAACTTCTGTGTCTGGATGCAGGCCTTTGTGTACTATATGGACGTTTTCTTATGCCCATAATTTGGTAAGCAGATTAGTCGTATGCATAAAATATGAGTATATTGTGATGCTGAAAAGTTAGTAATCTGTATATATTTGGCATATTCTTTGTTTATTAAATTTGGTTACCAAAACTAGTGTTTTGGTATATCATAGAAGCGATAAGCACTGAAGTGGCAGTGAAGAAAGGGACCGCTCAACATCAACATCTTTTTAAAGTGAATCGGTGGATCGCGTGGCGGTACTTTTTGTGCAACCATAAATCAGCCATAAAGTATAGGAAGTCTAGGACTGCTGGTATGTTAAACGCTACCTGCCTCAATCAGTGCCAGACTGCGGGATTCATGCCCTTCTTGCGTAACTGCAGTTCAGGTTCTGTGTCTGGGAGTCCACCTTCTGTTTGTTCTTTTCTTTTTTTTAATCAGGCCCCTTGTGCAGGCCTTGCCTTTCTGAGGCCATAGTACAGTACTAGGCCTTTCCACTGAATCCTGGGTGGGGCTTGGCTGGGGAGCTTAGGGGCTGGCGACTGGAGAAGGATTAATAGTCTGGAAGTTGGAGGCAGTCATGCTATCCCGTGATTGGAGCTCAGCCCAGAGTATCTTGGAGCCAGAGACGGTATACATGGTCTCTCGTCCAACTGTGCTCTGCAGTGTTAATCCTGGGCATGGCTCGATGTCTGGTGGATGGCATGCTCTCTGCCCCCTTTGGCTCATGTTGAGAGCCGCAAGTTGTGGCGCGTCTATGGAGGAGAGAGAGGTTGTCAGTTTCGGTCCAGTGCACTGTGAAAATATTTTGCGTACACCCCCCCCCCCCCCCCCCCAAGGAAAAAATCAAGTAACTGACTTCACTTTTTTTAAGCAAGTACAACTTAATGTAAGCTATTCACTACATAAAAATAAAAATTGACGGTGGCTCAAAAAAGTATTGCGCAAACACATAATTCAATCATAATATAGAATTACACATTGCTTATAGCAACTCAGATATGATGAAATTAGTTACTATATTCTTTCACATTAAAGTGCGTACCTGTAAAAAAGTGTTTAACAAGAAATTTTCATAAATTCATAAATTGAATCATCACAGTAAATATATGGTCTGTTTAAATTAATGAAACACGGCACATTTTGAACCCATTAGCTAATTTCTCATTTTTAGGTCAGTGCTTGGTGCCTTTAGCCTACATCATGACAAGCAATTAATACATGTAAAACCTGCATAAATGTTTTCAGCAACATCTCAAGGCTTCCTGAATTATGCACACATTTGTCACCAAGTGAGCAAGAACATTTTATTCAGGTTTTTACTGAAATCATCATATTAAAATGGCACACAGTCTTTTGAAAACATTTCAGTGTTTTTAAAGAATATTTCAATAATTCTGTCTGTTTTTGATTGGAAAAAAAAAAACAAAAAAACTTTTGAGATCCATGCTTTCTAAAACATGTAAAATCTCCAAAAATATGGAAACACGTGTCTTGACTCTGCATTTTGTAATTTTTCCATGAGTCCATTGGCCTAAGCCTATAAGCCCTTATCTTATTTTTGAAAGACAGTTTGAGCAGAACACTGCTCTCCAAGGGGCAATAAGATCATTTGAATAGCGTCAGATGTGCACTTCCATTCAGCTTTTAGTGCATAAATCACGCCAAACAGTACAATGGAAGTAGTGGGCAGGACAGGAAGTCCGAGTCACTGTACAAGCGCAATAACCAGACTCCCTACTGTATGTGGTTCTGTCTCATCTCGGGAATGGCCTTCTCCCCCAGAATGCACTGTTTCACTAATGCTCAACAGTGTGGAAGGTCAGTGCTAGGGAAAGGAAGAGACAACTCTTTGTTGAAGAGTTAAAAGAGCACCCTTCATTTATTGACATCACCGTCTCTGCCCGATCTGCAGAACCTGCGAGTCAAGACTGTTTTACATCTCATTCGAAGGACGGCACCTTATTTACGGAACGGTGTGTTCGTCACTGCACTGGGGCATTGGGATTCATACAAATCACAGGATGTGATAACTTGTTAGCTGCACAAACACCTCTTCCAGGAGCAACCCAGCTTTCCTAGTCTGTCTCTTATTCCCATACTGACCAGGCCCAAGCCCGCTTAACTTCAGATGAATTACCTAACCTGAACTGCAGGTAGTATGACTGCTGACAGATATATATAGAGACAGATATATTTTGGGAGTTCAGAGCTACTGGTGCTGACTGGGTTGAATCAGTGATTGAACATATTTATAGTATATGGCAAGTAACTTAGTTGTCTTAAAAAAGCCCAGTATGTGAGGTGGTAACGCGCTTTGAAATTACAAATGAAAATCCTCCTCAAAATTCAATTGAAATCTTCCGGTTATGCAAATTGCTCCTTCTTGCTCACTGTGAAATTCTGCAAACTAACTCAACAGAGAAACTGTGATATGAGTGGTGTGCATGCGCACATGGTACAGACTAGGGCTACACAATTCAGAAAACCTCACGATTCAATTCGATTTTGGTTCTTGGGCTTGTGCGTCAATTCAAAACCGATTCTCGGTTCAAACCAATTCTCTATTCAAACCGATTCTCGATTCAAAACGTCCATTTTTTCCTTCAGTCTGATAAGAAATAATAAAGAGAAGTCGCGCTACAAAAATATTAACTGTTGCATATATAAACTGCAAACCTTCTACTTAAATTAAACAACTTAATTTAACATGTTATTATCTGAGCAGTAACCAGTATCGCGCAATTTATAGGATTGACAAACTCCTACCCGGAAAACCAGTTAACGTGCTGCGCTCGTCGCAGGCTTCAGCGCAAAAAGAGGCGTGGTTTGCATTCTGCTGGCATGCCTGTTTCAACAGTAGTATTATATTAATATGGACAGCATAAGTTTATCTTATATTGTCCTTTCCTTATTAATATAACTTTATCCTACATTTTGAATTCTATGCTCCGTTCAATACGTCGTTTCTATTGGTCGCGCGACAATGTTTCACAGCGCGCCGCTGTGGCAAGTTGAACTTTGTTGACTTTGCCCGTGGTCCCCACACAAGCTCACCGGGCGGCGCGGTGCTGCTCCTGTGCTGCGCTTTCGCTAGACTTGCGCTTGGCTCAGTGTATCGCAAAACGCTTCTTGTGCCGTGCACACCATAGAAAACAATGGGTTTCTGAGCGCAGCGTGCCGCGTTACAAAATGGGAAATATGAATCGATTTTGTGTCCTGTATGAATCGAATTTGAATCGGTACAGATAGAATCGTGATTTTTTTGTGAATCGATTTTTTTTGCAAACCCCTAGTATAGACCCATTGATTCTTTTTTGCACATTTTTATATTTGCCGCAAACCATTGATAACATAATAGAAAAACTTGCTGCATTTTCTCAACATCTCAAGCTGTGCATAGCTGATATTTAATGTAATCTCTTAGCATACATTTTTTAAAGTGTGGGAGCAAACTGCAGCCATTTTGCGGAACACTTCAGGACAATGTCCCTACACAACCCATTCTTGTTTAAATAATGTTTGACCTCCTGTCTCTGTCTGTCTTTCTCTTCCTCCTCTCCCTCCCTTCTTCCTCTCATTTTTCAATTGTGCTTTGTGTTGTGGAAATTCAGACCTTAAATGTCATCTCACATGCTGCTCTCTCGTGGGGTGTTCAGACCAAGGGGTTTTCTCATCTGCATGGCCACGGGCCAGGCTCCAAATGCTGCTTTTATGGCCTTTTTGTTCCCGTCTGGCATGTCGGTGGGCCCTATTTGAAGGAGGGGGTTGTGGGTGGAGTTGTGGTGCTTTATCAGTGTTCTCTAATGGCGCTTTTCCACTGCATAGTACGGTACGGTACGGTTCAGTTCAGCTCACTTTGGTTTGGCTCAGTTCGGC
>JAODKL010000040.1:53285-63387 GCA_026780765.1 Petrocephalus schoutedeni
CTGTTCCCCCCCCCCCCCCCCCAACACGATCCATGTACTTCACCTCGGTGACGAACATTACATCACCACAGCTGCACTTGTGGTGGTGCATCCGCAGCAAGAATGCACCAGCCTGTAGTTATTTCATACTTAAAATATGTGGGGCCATGGTGTAGGCAGCTTGTGAACAGCAATGCTGCTATATCGTGTTGAGTTACAGCTGCCCAAAGGAAGCTTTAGATAAAAGCTACCTTCCACGAGAAGGAATGAGGATAGAGGTGGAGCGCCTGCCTAGAGCGGTGTCTGCTAGCACTGCCTATGTGGTTGGATTATAGGAGCGTGTGCATGTTGCACTCATCTCTGCTGCTGTGATCCCTGGCCGTCCATCGCTTTATCTATTTTTGGCGGCTGCTTCCTTTCACTTCTCCTTGAAGTCAGTGAACAGGCAGCAGACTCCGCAGAGCTTATCTACCTGCCCCGGGCGGCTGAGCACTGGCAGCTCATACTGCTTTCATAAGCTGTTTTTAAGATGCCTAGGAGTCTGAGGAAGAGGATAGAGAGATCGAGGCTTTTGGTCAGTCTCCAGGGATTCTTCTCAGGGTTTGAAACCCAGAATGCAGGTCCTGCTGCCAGAGGGGCATAGGAGTCAGGATATTAGCTGAGTGTAAAAGGCCTTGGGGTGTGTGTCTGTGTTCGCGTGAAGGACATTGCCCTCAATTAACACCATTGCATTTGAAAAAGAGCCACATCAAACAAAATCTGTCAAAGTAAGCAACAACCCCCTCACCCTACCCCTGCTTTGGCACCTTTTTCGCAACAGGGATGGAACGCAGAGGGCCACATGTACCAGTGTACGTGCTGCCTGTTCCCAGGACAAACACGGGGCCGGGATCACGGAGGAGGGTGTCACTGTAGTGACAGCAGAGCATGTGGGTTCTCTGCAGTTCACTCCAGTGCAGACTGTGGGAGTTTGTGGACGCTCAGGATGACTGAGTTCATGCTGATGGTTGGCATCAGTGTGCCGTTTGCCTGTGGGTGTTCATACTGGCGCCTGTGCTAATGCATGCACATGGCCTCCTGCCTGGGGAGGCCCTTTATTGTGCTGACCTGCTTTCTGATGGATTATTATTTTTTAATCCCCCCCAGTTTCTCCCTCTTTTCTCTGCGACTGAATTGTGTTTATCGAGGAGATGCTTCTGTCATGTTGGTCAGACTTAACTGGAGTGGGGAGGAAAAACCCCTGAACACAAAAAGGTCTTTGTAGTTGTTTTTTTCCCCCCCCTGCTCTGGTTCCTTTGCTGGCATGTCTCTGCTCCGTGTGTGTTGTGGCCGCCCAGCTGCATTGCTATGTGCACTACTAACTGGCAGAGGAAGCTGCTTTTGCTGGCAGATATACATGTGCCATGGATTGTGGACGTAACGTCCCCAGGACTTACCACCTAAGGGTGGGTTTCGCATCTTGCGTGGGCCAGGTGGCAGGGTTATGTGCTGGTGTCTGTATGCAGCACAGTTGGCGTACAATGTGAATGTGAACTTCCCCATGGGGATGAATAAAGTGTGTATCTATGTATCTATGTATCTATCTATCTATCTAATCTATCTATCTAATCTATCTAATCTGTCTAATCTATCTATCCTAATCTAATCTAATCTAATCTAAATCTACAACACCTGTACCTCTAGCTGTTACTGCTGAGCATCCTGACATCCCCCTCCAGTATAAATGAGGTAATCACCTTCTGAACGATACGTCTGTTCTAACTCATCACTCCTGACATTGTGCTAGCTAGTGAGTATCATAAGCACTAGCAAACATGACTTAAGCTGAGCTTACACTGTGCGTTTTTTCCCCCCCACTCGTTTTGTAAACCTCAAGCTCAAACTGTACAACTAAATCTCATTTAGTTCGCTTTTAAAAGCCAAAACTCCCAATTTATGTGTGCACACTATATGGGATCAACAGTGTGATACCCTCACGAGGGACAACCAGAATTTCAAACAGGTTTGATTTTCATCCGACCATTACGATTGCCAATCAGGAGCTGGTCATGAGGGGATAATCGTGCTCGTTACCCCTTATACTACACTATGCACGACGCACGATTAAGCTGAAAATCGGGTGGATCCAAAAAATACTTGCACGACTGAAAAATCACACGGTGTAAGCACAGCTTTAGGAAATGTAGACAGAGGTCGACCAATTATCGGCCTGGCCGATTATTGGGGGCCGATATTAGGCATTTTGCCGATTTATTGGTATCAGCGTTTTATTTTAATGCTCATCAATATTAGGTAATTACAAGGCCGCTACTGTGGCTTCCCTGTCGCCTCTTCCTCTGTGCTCTTTACTTTCATCCCGTTGCTTCATTTAATGCCCCGCCCACAACACTCTCTGATTGGCTATTACTCATGTGACATAGCCAATCAACGCTGAAGACTTCCTGTCACTCACACCACACGAGCACAGCGTGAAGCCCTAAGGCGGAGAAGAGGGGATCGGCGTTTTAGCTGAGCGTATACTGCTGCTGAGTATGGGTCATGGTAGCACAGTGCTATTATTTGCCGTTATACAAATTGCAAATCACATTATTGTTAGAAATATTTTGTAGATTATTATACATTGTTTGTACATGTTGTCTTGCAAGGTTCAAGGTGACAGATAGGTCCCTAGCACACTTAAGGTGTTTTATTTGGTCTTATTTCTTTTTCAGCTGTAAAATTATAGATGATGTTTCTCAAAATTTTAGACATTGGCATTGGTCTGATGTTGGTCATATTCAAAGTTAGCATCAGACCCAGTGACATAACTACTGAAATAACGTGAGATGATCACACTCAACGATCCATTTTCCGATGTGGGGGATGATTTCCTCGCTCATTTCTCTCTACAGTCTCCCAAGTGAGTGGGACTTCGCTGATGACTCACTGCCTGCATTACGTTTTGTGGCTGCTACACACATTCACAGAATCTTTAGAAGTAGCGATGCCCACAACAGCTTAACTGCAGATCTGTTTTGCTCAGAGGTTAGCTGGTTATCCGTATCCATAACATTAGACAAAAATATATCAGTATCAGCCAAAATGTCCACATCTGTGCACCACTTGGTAGAACATGCCCTACTCCTTAACCACTGTGCCATCTGTGAAAAGGGCATCATCACCGTGTTTCTCACCCTTGCCAGCCACAGCATGAGTCTCGTCCCTCTGCCACTTCATCCTAATGGGCTTAGTAAAGTCAAACTATGTATGAAAGGGGAGAGGCAGGGAGGTGTGGGTGTGGCCAAGGCAGCTGCCCGTCCTGAAATGGACCCCCTGCTGGTGACAGATTGTGATCATTCCTTAGAGGCCTAGGGATGGAGTTGAGCGGTTTTAGTGCCTCGTTACTGGTTAGGCCCGCCAGGATGGCAGGTCAAGGGAGTGTCCCTTCACCCTGGGAGATTGCATTGCAGTTTGTGTGTGCATCTTTTGTGTGCACTGAAGCAGGTCTTCCTCTTTCTCTGCAGTGTCTGTTATTCCCATACTTCACTAATTCTACCTGCTCCTTGACGTTGATTTACATTTTTTTCTTGGTAAAATTACAGGGTACGGCTCGGAAAGGGCTCACGCCTCTCAGTGGTGGCTTCTGGAATGGCTGCTATAGTACCATACATAGTGGCATAATAATGCAAGTAGGGTTGGGCGATATTCAGTTTTCAAACTCTGCAAAATGTCTTTTAATAATATCACGATAGACTGTATTATTGTTTACATTACTTTAAAAAAGCGTCACACATTAACACAAATTGCAGAATCTGGCCACAAGGGGGCACTTCGCTGATGTCACTCTTAAGCCCCTTTCAGACATGCACTGCCACCCGGTACTTTTCTAGACATTACCCAGAGCTGTATATGTGAACAGAAATGTCTGAAACAGTTGTACTGAACATTTAACAGACATTGCCCTGCTAGATCCCTAATAAAAAGTCCGGATAATTTCCGACTGGTCCTCAGGTGTGAATGGAGCAGGAAATTTTATGGAGAATTCAGCGCAAGTGAGTGGGCATGTTGATAACGTTTCTATCCTGGCACTGACGCAAAAACAAAAGAATATGTAGCTGCTTTATTCCTGTATATGGCTTTCCATTATTTCACTGATATTGCAGGTACGTCCAAATAAATGTAGAATTGATATCAAAGCAAAAACAATCCTCATTGTGGAAGGATATATTATGTGTGTTGTTCTACCTTGCATTATATATCAAACATCTGGTGCAGCGATTTTGAGAGTCATTTTTTCTTTTACAGCCAATATACTGCCACCCCACTGTTGTGGCGGCTCAGTGGTGCAAAGGAACGTCGATCATTCATTGGAAAAGTAAAGGGACTTCAGACTAAAGATTGTATTTGTGGTGCGTTCATATGACTTTGGAAATTGAGAAAATACAAGCTCCCATTTGGACAAAACTTTTTGAATGCATAGTCGGGTTGGATGTTTTGCTTGGATACTTGTGCGGAAATTCAGTACCAGACTTGCCTGACTTGACATCATAACAAACTACAATCATGGTGTCCTCCATTGTGACTTGTAAAGATACCTTTTCTACGCTCTATGATCGTAATGATAACATATTGGCTTTGAAGAATGGTTGGTTGAGAAAGTCTGGAAATACTCCTACAGGATTATAGACTGCCAAATGGCTGCCAAAGAAAATACATTGTATAGCAACAATTTATACCCATGTATTTGTTTGTGTTTTTTGATTTTTAGTTGTAATATTTCTTATTTTTGAAATATAAATTATATTTGAAAAAATATATAAATTATATTTGAAATCTAGCTTTAGGTGTGATTTTACTAGTTTTTATTTTAAGATGTAAATCTGTTTTATTGTTATATTTTGTTTTAGGTTTTGTTAATATTTTTTAGACATTTGTAGGACTTTGTTGGCTTCTACATTTTCTGTTTCTATGGTTCAAGTTCAACGCACGAGAGGCCCGAAGATCAACTAATCATTACTTTAGCGAAGTAGTTAAAAATGGTGAACGGGAAGTATTTATTTTTACCTGTTGGTTTCGGAATTGATATTTAGAGTTTAGTTGTAATTTTTATTTTCGTATCTTATTTCAGTTCATGGAAATGCTGTCATTAATGGTTATAACCCTTCTGTGCATACTGTAAATATGTAGTGTATGGTTAGTTTCAGTAAAATTCTTGTTTACTCTTATACAGTGTTTCCCACAGGTCTGAAATATACTTGTGGTGGTAGCTGGCGGAATGTGATCTTTTGGAACAATAATGGTCTACTATGCGTGACAAACGACAAATACATGTGATCTTTAACAGCAGCACATCTCTCTGGCATAGTGTCGATATTTCCTGATATCTTCAACACTAATGTTATCCCATGCCTTCTGCAACTCAAGCCAAAGGCTTTCCTTTAAAGGAACAATAGATCTGTCCAGTTTAATTTCCATCTCGTCACAAATGTGCTTGATGGGGTTGGGGTCTGTACTTAGCACAGTGATTCTCCTTATGAAGTCTCTATCTTTTATAGAGCATAATGATCACTTTGTAGATATTTCATTTGTGCTATGGGTATTTTAATGGCCAATTCAACAAAAACAACTGAAACCTTTTAAATATGCCAAGTTTTCTAATACTTTTGGCCACCACTGTAGGGTTGACGATATGGGTTTTTCTATAGCCGATGGCCGATATATGCTGCTGATTTTGTCTGCCCGGTACTTGGACATTTTCCCCTCTATTTGCATGGTAAAATATCACACTAATTTTATTATATTATAACATTTCTCACCTCACAACATTTATTGAACACTGACTTAGAACATAAGTGTAAACTTAAATATCCATGTCATCCTGAACACTTTGAGCTACTTCAGGTTTTACAGACTACTTTAAAACTGAAAGACTCCTTTGCTTGGCTAATAGTTAATTTCTTCTTGTGCTTTGACTGGTTTGTTTTGATGATTGAAAGACTCATCCAGCTGCTTCACATTGACATTAGTGACATGTATGATTATAGGAGACTGACCAATCAGCACACAGCAAGAATGCAGCGCTTAAATGAAATCCAGGTCCTTTTAATTGAAATGGTAGTTTACAAATCCTGTCCTAGCTCAAAGTGTCCGGGATGGCATGGATTATCTGGTCACTCTACATATAAACAAACTATATACACTTAAATAAACGCACAAAACTTCTGTCAATGATGGTTTTAATACCCACCCTTAACGTTACCTGTAAGCTACACTGTAAGAAAAGTTCGTGAAAAGAGAGTTAAATGTACCGTGTTAATATGAATTTTCCGTATACATTTTCACAGGTGTTTTACCCTTTAATTTGAATTTCGCGTTGCATTGTGGGAGCAAGTACACTCGCTAATGTCTGTAAATTTAACAAAAAAAAATCCTACTGTTCTGTAAGCTATTCGCGTTCTTTCGAAGCAACACTTAATAGCAAACCAGTTAAATATAGAGGTCTTTGAAAGATCAGGGTCCGGTTGCACAAATCACCTTAAGTTTTCTCCTTAAGTATGATACTACCAATGACATTAAACATATTTAGCATCTGACGAATATAAATAAAATAAAAGCCGGATTTCCACCGGTGACAACTTGGAAGTTACGCGAAAGTGCAGGGGAAAGAGAGAGGAGCTGGCGAGCAAAACCTAAGCAGATGGATTTATTTTTGTATGTCAGCTACATTAAATGCATTAATGGATACCTTTTTTCTGTATCTGTCTTGATGCTGATAACGGCGGTAAAATTTACCAGTGTTAGCCAGATTAAGTAATGAATTATAAACATATTACGGGCCGTATAAATAAATCGACTGTCGGTCAGATCTATAATGCTAGATAAATTGATCATGATCGTATCCAGTCGCGGATTTCTCGGGATGAGTTCATTTTCGTCATTTCTTCATTCTTCATTTACGGCAATAAACTGCGTGCTGCGGTTAAGGTACAGTCAGGGGTACCTTAAGTTATTCGCCTCACTTTGGTTCTTAAAGTGTTTTGTGCAACCGCTAAGGGACATTTAAGGGATTCCTTAAATATAAGACCAAGATTAGGAGATAAACCTAAATACTTTTGTGAACATTTTAAGGAAACCTTAAGGAGGACATTTAAGGCATTTTGTGGAACCGCCCCCAGAATTTAAGCTGTTACGTTCTCTCCTAGAACTCTTATGAAAGTTCTGGTTGGGGTCCTGCACAGGCGGCAGCATGTGTTCCACAGCAACTGGGCTGCCCGCAGACGTGCCTGTTTGTAAATCGGCCGATGCCGACACATAAAAATGCCAAATATCGGCCCGATATATCATTCGAGCTCTACCACTGTATAGTGCTGAAAGGAAGAAAATTCACTTATCCGGTTCATGGCTGAAAAATCTAATTTGTTGTCTAACTAGCTAGTCTGTGACTTTCTGGATGCTATAGTGTGAAGATAAATTATAATTTTCATATATTTAGCCATGAAAATTTTGCTGCTTGTCAACAATTGGTGAAGTTGCATGTGCTGAACACACTCGTGTCTTGTAGCTATCACCCCAGCACAGCTGTCAATTTCTTTAATAGATTTCGATGCTTCGACCTAAGCTGGAGAACAGTTACAAAATAAGTACCAGTATAAAAGGAGTTGCATTACCTGCTCCTTGCTTGTAAGGGTGTACAATATTAGATCATGAATGATTAAAATGTCTTCACGATCTGCCTTTACAAAGAGATTGTTGTAGAGTATCGTGCTCTAGTACACATACTGTCACTTGCAGTCCTATGGCTCATACACGCATCTAAAGCTGTTTTGTTAGCCAAATCCTTTTTGACAAACTAATAAACTAGTAATAGCAAGCATTTCCTCTCTCCCCTTCATGCCCATGTCCCATCGTGCAAAGCGCAGCGTGCAACAAATATCCTATTTGGCAATGCAGTGGCATGGATGTCAGGAATTGGTCCCCAAAAAGAATTTGACATCTGTAATGTGGAACTTGTTTGGATTTTCCAAGCATGACAAGGTACAAACAATAATAATTGTAATAATAATAATAATAATAAATTTACAAAGGTAAGGTTCACTAGCCAGATAGCAACATGACAAACCTGTTTTATGACCTTTTGTATGCACCCAAAACAGTATGCTATTATTTTATTCTTTTCTTTGTTACCTTAGTTTGCTTGTACTTTTCAGTAACTTGCAAAATAGTCTTGAAAATCCACATGAAAAGGAAACGTGATAAAATTGTGGACAGTGATCCAGCCTTACGTAAATCGTGGTATGATATTTTTGCCATATTGCCCACCCCTGCGTGCTTGTGCAATATCCACCATATCTTCTGCTGTTATTCCAGAGAATATCTTTTGCTCTCTTTCTCTGTGGAATTCGCATTTGTTGGTAATTGTGCAAT
Source organism: Petrocephalus schoutedeni (assembly GCA_026780765.1). Classification (NCBI taxonomy): domain Eukaryota; kingdom Metazoa; phylum Chordata; class Actinopteri; order Osteoglossiformes; family Mormyridae; genus Petrocephalus; species Petrocephalus schoutedeni. Next base: position 61,668 of record JAODKL010000040.1, read on the forward strand.
TGTTGGTACCCTTCTTGTGATGACAGAGCCCATGGAATGAGAACGGATTGACTGAGTGGCGATTGTCCATTAGTTCATTGATCACAAATAGCATCACTCGGTTGGATAAAAACGTTAAATAGGCAAAAAATGCTAAAATGATTTGCTAATTATTCCTTGGCAGCCATTAATATATGTCATTTTATGCTCCACATGAGCTCTGCTTGTCATATTATTGACAACGTGTTTAATATGAATTGCTTCCTAAGTATTCAAGTTGTGGAAATTGGCTTTGGATGGAGGATCTTCTTGTCTTCTTTAGTGACGAGCTTGAACCCTCTCCATGCCTGTGTTGCAGGTCGCCCTGCCCTGGACACCGTGTGACAATGCTCCTTGCCAGCACCTCTCTGTAGAAGGAGCATGTCTAGTCACCCCCAGTCTGTGGCCCAGGGTCGCCGGGTCGTAGATGCCCGACACCTCCCCAGCCCGGCAGCACTGCCACTGCAGTTGGCCCGAACACATGCGGTAAGTCTCTCCAGCCTTTCATGCTATGGGGTCAATTACAGCAGCTCAGATCATGTCCTCACTGTAGAAGTTTATTGCATCTTAACTCAACTTTCCCCAAACGAGCTTGATGGGCCGAATGGCCTCCTCTCGTTTGTAAATTTCTTATGTTCTTATGTTCAAGAGACTGACTGACTCTGTTGTTTTCCGTAACTGCATTTGAGTTAACCCCATATTATCACTGCAGCCAGCGGTGCCTGAGCTGCGCCTGGCCTCTGGAAGCGGGGTGCATCAACAAAACAGGCACGCTGACTGTGTGTCTCTGTACTGCAGGATGTTGCCCTGGTGGAGTACCACACCCACCCGCGCGACTTTACATCCCACCTGAGCCATGGGTCCCTGTCCCAACCACACCGCCGCCGGCCCTCCCTGCTGTCTGAGTTCCAGCCGGGGAGTGACAGGTACCCAACCGCCCCCCCCCCCCAACGCTCATACTGTACTGCAGTTTTTCTGGGCCATTATTTTACTGTCACAGCACACTTTTTTTTATTTTTTTTTATAAAAAGTCACTTATACACAAAGCTTCTTCTTTGTCCAAGCCATTTAAAGTACATTCATAATTTAACAATTAATACACAACTTTGTTTTATTTAGTTCGTCCAGATGCCGGCATTTTCACATTTGCTTATGCCCATAATTTGGTAAGAAGAAGAATAATATGCCTCAAATATTAATGAGGTATATTATGAAGCCCAAAACTTAGTAATCTGTATAAATTTTTAAATTACACTGCAACAAGTACTGCCACACCACCAATGTCCTTTTACCTTATTTATTCACAATATCTCCTCTTTCAAAAGATGATGTGGCTGTTGAGCTGGTAGGTGTTCTGTTTAGAATAAGGCCAGGTTGGTCGTCGCTGCTCAGACATGGGCGCTCTGTTTAGAATGCCGACGTGTCGGTCGTCGCTGCTCAGACATGGGCGCTCTGTTTAGAATGATGATGTGTCGGTTGTCGCTGCTCAGACATGGGCGCTCTGTTCAGAATGACGATGTGTCGGTTGTCGCTGCTCAGACATGGGCGCTCTGTTTAGAATGACGATGTGTTGGTCGTCGCTGCTCAGACATGGGCGCTCTGTTCAGAATGACAATGTGTCGGTCGTCGCTGCTCAGACATGGGCGCTCTGTTTAGAATGACGATGTGTTGGTCGTCGCTGCTCAGACATGGGCGCTCTGTT
>JAODKL010000040.1:82491-104962 GCA_026780765.1 Petrocephalus schoutedeni
ACATGGAACTGGGCCGGATTCGAACCCTGGTCCCAGAGGTGTGAGGCGACAGTGCTACCCACTGCACCACCGTGCCGACCCCTAAAATGACCATATGAATAAAAATCATCAGTACCAATGCTTTTGGTGCCTCTAAACTGTAGTTGTGAGCTGTCCTAGGGTCAGCACTGTGTGATTTAAAAAATGCCTCGCCGGCTTTGGCTGAAGTGCAGTCAGCACTGTGGCAATTTCAGTGGTTTGTCAGCTTTCACGTGCACCCTGCAAGCGTTTGGTTCAAACCCTTTATGCTGTTGTTTCTTACGAGCCACCAGACTCGGTGCACTGCTCCCGCACGTCTGTGTAGAATCTAACACCGTCTGGCTGTATCCTCATCACAGGAAAGCAGCCTGGCAGGTCTGTGCTACCGCCCCGCTGCCTTCCCGTGCGGGTGAGATGCTGACCGCTCTAGGCAGTCAGCACGCATGCTTTACTGAACTGCAGCCATGGTCTTAGTCAATAACAGAAGCCTTATTTTTTAAGTGGTTTTTCCTCACATGTAGCTTTTGCCCACATGCAGCACTCAGACCTTTATTCATTGTTTTTATTTGCTGCAGTCCTGGTCTCTGGGTTCTGTTCATTGGGGAAATATCTGCATTTGTTAGAAAGTCTTAAAGGTTCCAACCTCTTACTCTACCTGACAGTCGGTCAACAGTCAAGGCAGGGCAAGTTTATTTATATAGCGTAATTCAGTATCATCTACAGAGGCACAGGGATACATCCAAATAGAAGACATTAAAATCAATTAAAATTTAAAAGACGGTAAAAAACAAAAGCTTAAAAGCCAAAACAAACAGTTACATCATAGTGGCAGTGTATGAATAAACTCCTGCTTATCTGATTTATTGAAAAGCTGTAGTGATCAGTAACATTTTAAGCCCTGACAGTTGTAGCTGACCTTAGATTTTCAGGAAGCTTGTACCTCAGACAGGCACAGAGACTAAATGCTGCTTCACCCTGTAGAGTGAATCACTCCAAGATGACCTCTGGTGTCTGGATGCTTTATAACGTTCAAGTAAATCAATCATTCTGGTTCTGAGGGTCTGGTGCCAGGCAGATAAGTAGCAGTCTCCCTCTGCAAAGGGCTCATTGGGTGAGTGTGGATGTGCTCCATGGCCTTGTGCCCAGTGCTGCCCACGATTGGCCCAGGCCCCCACAGTTCTCCCTGCTATGATAAGCCGTTAGAAGACAAACACATTTTAGGACTCTTATTGAACTAAACCATTGAGTTACTGTTTATCCCATGTAATCTTTATAGATATTTTTTAATAATGATACTTTGTCATGCTCATAATATCAGTCCACCACATGGACTTATAGGCAGATATCTATAAATCCAGCCATAATGCGTCGTGACGCTCTCAATCCGTCACTCCGTAAGTTAAGCCGGAATCTGAGGCTTCCAGGGTGCAGGGATGTGGCTGTGGTGGACTGAGGCCCCAGTCCCTGATCCCGGGGCTCCCCCAGTTGCAGCGCCTGGCTCATCTCCTTATCCTGTCGGCCTCATTCACCACCCTGGAATGATTGATATCCAGGAAAAGTAAATGTAACTGTAATGAAGAAGACTTCCAGTGGCTCCCTGCCCACTTGTCCAGTGGCATGGGCTCTGTAAAGTGCACGTATTTGCACTTGTTTTGTGGTTTAACCGGAAGCAGTTTATTAGCATCGTTAGGGCTGGTATGTCACTGAGGTTCATCAGGTGTCTCGAAAAACAGCCTGAACCCTTAAATCTAGTTCGGTGCCCAAGACATCTGTGGGTGGAAGCAGCCTCTGTTGAGTCCTTCACTGAGTAACACGGAGCGAGCATTCGGGCTGGGAGAAGTTCCTGGGCTAGGAGGTGCTGTGCCTGTACTGTGCTGCACACTAGCAGTGTCGGCCGGGCCATGCTCTGGACTCGCCTGGTATGCTGGTATCGGACTCGCCTTGGTCAGCTTCTCACACATACCAATGGCCAGAACAGCGCCGTGGCTGATGGCTCTGCTCATGTTCCTCCTCCCCACGCAGGAGCAAAAGTTCTGCCAACGCTATGACCAGCTGATGGAAGCCTGGGAGAAGAAGGTGGAGCGCATTGAGAACAACCCTCGGCGCCGGGCCAAGGAGACCAAGGTGCGGGAGTACTACGAGAAGCAATTCCCCGAGATCCGCAAGCAGCGCGAGCTGCAGGAGCGAATGCAGAGGTGAGGGGCGGGCCACACACACGTGCGTCCATGTGCGGGGCCTGTGCCAGTGCAGCGCTGACCACGGCAGGCCTCATCTCTCCAGCAGGGTGGGGCAGCGTGGCGGGGGGCTGGCGTCCTCGGCTGCCCGCAGTGAACATGAGGTCTCTGAGATCATCGACGGCATCTCTGAGCAGGAGGTGAGCTCCCGTGTTTTACCCCCGTGGTGTAACCGACACGATCATTGGTTTCGAAATCAGTAACTTCCTCATTCACCCATGACCTTTCACATACTGTACTATAAACACTCATGCCCAGCCACATCTTATGTCCTGGCACATGATGAAATTTTGAGTTTTCTCATACTTATTGCTGCTGCTGTTATTCGGCTCGGCTGTCATTTTTACCCCATCTTTGCCAATACATGGTGTGCTTTCTCTGAGCAATTTCCATCCCGCTGTCCTGTCTCCTGCCCCCAGAACTCAGAGAAGCAGATGCGCCAGCTGGCGGTGATCCCCCCCATGCTTTTCGATGCTGAACAGCAGCGCATCAAGTTCATCAACATGAATGGCCTGATGGACGACCCCATGAAGGTGTACAAAGACCGGCAAGTGATGAATATGTGGAGCGAGCAGGAGAAGGACACCTTTCGAGAGAAGTGAGTGACCTGCTGCTCAGTGTGTTGCCTGTATTGTGTGAATGTTTGCAGCCTGTCACTGAAATATGTACATCTGGATGAGCTATGGCCCATTGCTGAAATTAGTCTGTCTGGATGGGCTATGGCCCTTCACTGAAATCTGTGGATGGGCTATGGCTGGAACTTTAGCTTAATACCACAGTTGGCCCTAGAGGTCGATCGATATGGGTTTTTCTATAGCCAATGCCGATGTTTAGAAGTCAGGGTCAGCTGATGGCCGATATATGCTGCCGACGTTTTCCCCTCTATTTGCACGGTAAAATGTCACGCTGATAATAAAGGATACACAAAATTTCTCAACAACATTTAAGCTACAGCTAGTTGAAGGCTCACTATCATTACCCCAATTCCCGAAAGTTCTATAGGCTATACGTTTTCTTTAAAAGCAACACTTCATAGTGAACCAGTTAATTGTATAGGTATTTTAAAGATCAGAGAATTTATTTAAGGCCTGATGAAGGGTTTTTGCACGGTGATAAATAAAACAAAAACATGATTTAGATATGCAATGACGAAATTAGACACAATTTGCGGCTGAGTAATATAAATGGAATAAAAATTAAAAAAGACCGATTTCCACTGGTGGCAACATGGAAGTTAAGTGAAAGTACGAGGAAAAGAGAGAAGCAGGGGAGCAAAACCAGAGCAGATGGATCTATTTTTGTGACTCACTTACATTAAATGCATTAATGAATACCTTTCTCTGCACGTGTCTACATATTTCTGCATCGAAAATTCGATTGATTACCAGTATACTTGTGTCTCTGTACCGGCGGTGAAACTTACCAGTGTTAGCCCGATTAAATAATTAGTATAAATAATTAAATAATTAGTTATAAACATTTTCACAGACCATATAAATAAAATTATAAATCGACTGTTGTTCAAATCTATAATGCTAGATCAGTTGATCATTAGTTGTATTCAGTCGCGGAATTCTCTTCTCTTTATGGCCATAAACTCGCGTGTTGCGGTTATGGTAGAAAATTATTCTCCTCACTTTGATTCTTAGTCTTGTGCAACTGCTAAAGGAATTTTAAGGGATTCCTTAAGTATAAGACATTTTAAGGAAACCTTAAGGAGGATATTTAAGGATGTTTTGTGCAGCCGGCTTTATCTTACAGAAACCTTAACTTTAAGGAAAATCTTAACTCAAGGTGTTTTGTGCAACCCGCCCCAGAATTTAAGCCGTACCGTACTCTTCTGAAAGTTCTGCCTGGGGTCCTGCACAAGCGGCAGCATGGGTCACGTGTTCCACAGTAACAATAACACGGGGTTGCCCGTAGATGTGCCTGTCTGTAAATCGGCATACTACACTCGGACATAGGCCGATGCCGATACATTAAAAAATGCCAAATATAGGCCGACTGTCTGGTTGGCCTTTAGTTATAGATGATCTGTTTCATTTTTACTTCCCTTTGAACAAAGGCATCTGGCCAATAATTAAGTGTGTTGTAGGTTATTAGGGGCATTGGACGTTTATTAGGTTAATAGGTCCTACAGTTGGGTAGTTAATACTTCTTTACAATTTTTCTGATGTGCATATACATTACATGGACTAAAGTATTTGGACACACCGCTCAACCACTGAATTCAAATGTTTTATTGAGAGCCATTGCCGCAGATGTATAAAATCAAGGAGCTCAGTGAATTTAAGCATGGTACTGTCATAGGATGCCAGCTTCACAATAAGTCAGTTCATGAAATTTCTTCCCTGCTAGATATTCTGCGGTCAGCTGCATGTGATATTATTGCTAAGTGGAAGTGTTTAGTTAAAACAGAAACTCTGCCACAAAGTGGCAGACCACATAATGCAACGGAGTGGGGTTGTCGAATGCTGAGGCACATAGTGTGTAGAAGTCGCCAACGCTCTGCTGACTCAATAACTGCAGAGTTCCAGGCTTCCTCTGGCATTAACACCAGCACAAAAGCTGTATGCTTGGAGCTTCATGATTTGGGGTTCTATGGCCGAGCAGCTGCATGCAAGGCTCACATCACCAGGCACAATGCCAAGCACGTCATCACTGGAGTAGTGGAAACATTCTGTGGAGTGACGAATCATGTTTCTTTGTCTGGCAGTCTGATCGATGAGTCTGGGTTTGGCAGATGCCAGGAGAATGTTACCTGCCTGTCTGCATTGTGCCAACTGAAAAGTTTGGCGGAGGAGGAATAATGGTGTGGGGTTGTTTTTCACGGCCCGGGCTAGGCTTCTTAGTTTCAGTGAAGGCAACTCTTAATACTACAGCATACCAAGATAATTTGGATAATTATATGCTTCCAACTTTGTGAGAGCAGTTTGGAGAAGTCCCTGTTTCTGTTTCAACTGCCCCAGTGCACAAAGCAAGGTCCATAATATCATGGTTGGGTGAGTTGCTGTGGAAGAACTTGACTCGTCTACACAAAGCCCTGCCTCTCAACCCTATCGTACACCTTTGAGATGAATTAGAACAGAAATTGAGTCAGGTCTTTGCTGTTTCATGTGTGCAGTGCCGTCACTGTAGTGCCCCCTGCTGGTTCATCAGCAGGGTTTGAGGAGCAGTCCAGGATGTGGGCACCAGTGAGAGTGTATTCCCCTCCTCTGTCTAGGGGAGGGCTGCCCTAGCAGCAGTTCTGATACAGTTGGGAGGCTGGGGGGGGGGCAGGCTAGTCTGCAGCAAGCATGTTTATTCTGCTGCAAAAATGTTTAATCTTGCTGTATGTGGAGTTTTAAATTGTGATGTACACACATCCACAGCAAACGATGCTCTTCTCAATTGTTAGGCTTTAATTTGTTTCCCAAACCCACTGGCAGGTCTATTTTAATGTGGTAATCATTCCTAGGTATCAAACATGTTAACTAGCTGACAGCAGAGTAAGTCTTTAAAAAAGAGCCCTGTTTGCGGTCTGCAAAGGATCCCAAAGAGACCCTGCAGGTCGGTGAAATGCACCTGATCGCATTAGTCTTTGTGAAAATACGGGGAGTGTAGAAAGGACAGACTGACCAGTGGGAGCCTTCAGCAGGGGCTTGTCAAGGTGGCTGTGCACAGCTATGACATCCCTGCTGCCAGTGGGGGTGGTATACCTGACACATGAGCTATTCCCTGGTGAGACCCTCTGAACATTGTGCGGTATAAGGTGGATGCTGCTCTGGATTATCAGAATTACAGTTAGAGTACCTCTCTCCAATAAATGTACAGGTGTGACCTTAATCGCGTATCTGCATTCAGAGTAAGCTTCCTGATGTAACAGCTTGCCTGTTTAAAGGGCAGGGAGATGGACTGAACTTGGCTACCAGCCTTGCCATTAAAGTCCAGGAGGGTTTAAAGATTGAGTTGCACCAATCCTTCTCTCCCGTTTATGTATTAAAATGTCATGCAGTTGGGTTTACCTGCACATACTGTTTTCCTACAAACATGGTGTCTGCCAGAGTGATGCACCAAAGGAACACAACTTTTTACTGCCCTTGAAAGTCACCTTTTGTCTCCACACTGCACTTGTCCATAATGGTCTCTTTCCTGCCAAATACAGGTTTATTCAGCACCCGAAGAACTTCAGTCTCATCGCCTCCTTCCTCGAGAGAAAGGTACCTGCTCCCTGTGTGGCCTGAAGGTCTGTGATGGTCGAAGCTGGCGTGCACCCAGGCCCTCAGCTACTGGGTGGATGGATGGATGGATGGATGGATTGGTGGATGGATTGAATGGATGGAAATTTGATTGATCCCAGAGATTATTTCAGGCTATAGCAAATAAAAATGACAAAATGAATTGGTTACAGGAGGTAGCAGGACGGTAAGAGATGGTTTTTCAGCTTTGAGATTAGGCCAGTGCTCGGGCAGTTCTGTGGGGGGGCGCAGCACTCTTCTCTGATTAGGGGGTTGTGCAGCTTGTCCATTTGGGGTGATAATTGGCAGAGACCTCTGGAATCAATATTGTATCAATATTCGTTTGCCCATTCGATGTGTGTGTCATGATTTTTTTTTTCTTTTTTTACGGTTTTTGCTGAAAAGCAGTTCAGGTCTACATTCGAAGTAAATCAGGCCCTTCAGAAGCATCTCAATTAGAGTCAGCTATGTTGAAGCAAAGATGACTAATTGAGATGCTTCTGAAGGGCCCGGTTATCAGTATCAGGTGTGTTAAAACAGGGCCTGCACCTAAGCTCTGCAGGGTGGTAGCTCTCCAGGAGCAGGACTGGGCACCCCTGATCTAAGTAGTTATTCAACACAGAAAACATTATGCTAATTGTGGCTGTGAGTTGGTTACGGCCAATGCTGAGAAGCTCAAAGACCACATTACTTGAATCATTAGTTTGGCTCATTTTGGTTTCCCAATAAATGAACGCTGGAGAGAGGTGTTGATAAGACCAAGACTGTCTGTCAGCTCTGTTATACTGAACTCTGATATGCTGCTGGAAATGCTTCCACCGAACTCACCCATTTGAGACAAATTTGTATATGGCAGTAACAAAGGAGAAACAGCCACTGCAAATTATGCCGAGCCCTACCCAAGATGTACCCGAGCTGGACCGCAAAGAGACACTAGTTACAGTGCGGTTATAGCTTGCTTCAGTTTTCCACTGCAGAAGGGTCAGCTCGGCAATGGCATTGCCGAGTTTGGAGGGCGACAGTGACGTAAAACCAGAGACACATGTTCACTCTTCGTATGGTGTACATCATGATTTACTACGTGTCAATTTCCTATTTTTCCATCTGTGAGAATTGCTATCTTGTTATACAAGCATCAAACGTTAGCTGAATCAGCATTAGCTTGTGTAAATTTGCATTACAAATCCATTCCATTCAGCAGTTTTATAGAACTTATTTAAGTAGGTGGCTGGAAATTTTCAAGCTCCAAGTTATCATGAATAACAAAATGTTGTGAAAATTTCAATACATCACAATATGTGATACTGCTACTAATGAGTAATAGAGAGTGTGCCCTTTTTTTCTTCAGATAATCCATGCATTTTGAATGCCTCTTTTCTGAACCATTTCTAAACAAATTTTACTTTTTTATATGGTTTTAAAAATTTTCCATATTCTCAAAAACTTCTCAAGACCTAGTCCTCCAATTTACATAAGTGTCCCAGTGTCAGAATCCTTTTACGTGAAGTACAGCCACACTTTACTTTGACTTTAGATTTAGGCAGTTTTTAAGGTAGCTACTAACTAACGTTACCTGTTTGATGCCATCAGTGCAATTGTAACACTAACTAGCGATGGCATGTGAGGTACAGTGATACTCCTGTTGCCTGAGCCCCAGAGGCTAAATATTTCAGTCACCAACTCAGGCATTTCAGTGGCACCGAAATCTGTTGCAATATGGTCTGGTACCTAAGCCCTATTCATGATAGCACCATCAGTCCGATAACAAAATCAGCCCATGTGCAACTTGGCAAATATATAGAAGTAACAAATGTGACCAACTTAACTACAGTAACCTAATATTAGAATAATAGAATCTCTACCTCGAAGACTGAATTGATTGCTCCTCCCACCCCTATTGTTCACGATTCACCTGGGGCCTGACTTCCTCCCTGCCCTTTGCAGACGGTGGCAGAGTGTGTTCTCTTTTACTACCTGACCAAGAAGAACGAAAACTACAAGAACATCGTCCGCAGGAACTACCGGCGCCGTGGGCGAAGCCAGGTAACCCATCTCCCGATGCTGTCCCATGGTTCTGCCTGGGCTTTCCTGCAGCTTGCAGCCTTCCACCAACACAGTTTCTGCCGAGTGTAAACACTGCGACTATGCACTGGAGGGTCATGGGCTCAGATCTGAGGGCCTGAGGCAGGCCAGACTATTACACTAAGGCCTGGCACAGATAAAACTGATGCTCATCGCCCTTCACGTAAGCACCTCTGTGACCGGCTGTCGGGTAGGGTGCTGCCTTACCCCAGCACTGACTGACCCTGCCCCGGCCCATATGGATTTTTATTTTACTAATTTAATGATTGACAGTGTCGTTTGTTTTATTTACACCCCCCCCCCCCAAATCCAAGGGTGAGATGGGATTCTAACCTTGTTTCTGTGGGCAAGATAAATTCTGGGTGTGCAGTTGTTCTTTTATGAGGTTTGTTTGTTTTGCTTCAAGCTGTTTTTTGCAAAAAGCAGAAATGAGATTAGGGTGGTAGAATAAGGATGCTGGGGTGCGAGGCGCGGGCTGCGACCTTGCAGAGTCGGCCGCTCCTCTGGGCCGCCGCTTCTCCCAGACTGCCTCCATCTGCCCTCCTTTTTCCCGTTCTCACATTATTTATTTATTTATTTTGGATTAATTAAAATTCCTTTTGCATAGTATTTGACCCGGAATGTGCTTCATTAGTTGATCTTGTTGCATTTGTGGGGAAAGTACAGGCGCATATAATGAGCCAGAAGGGAAAAGGAAGTAACCAGCGAGGGTCCAGAAGGCAGGTCAGGGCCAGCCGGTCAGTTCTATGGGGCCTCAACCCGGATCCTACAGGAAGTAACCAGCATGGGACCGGAAGGCAGGTCAGGGCCAGCCGGTCACAGGTCACTGGCGCCTCAACTCGGATCCTATAGGAAGTAACCAGCATGGGTCTGGAAGACAGGTCAGGGCCAGCCGGTCACAGGTCTCTGGGACCTCAACTCGGATCCTACAGGAAGTAACCAGCATGGGTCTGGAAGGCAGGTCAGGGCCAGGCAGTCACAGCTCTCTGGGACCACAGGTCAGATACTGATGGCAGGGTCGCATCTCAATTCCTATGTGCTTCTCTTTCTCTTCCCGCCTTTCTTCCTCTTGCATGATCGATCAAAGGGTGGGGCTGTGAGATACTCCAGCTTCCTGTACATTGCAACATCATACCCAGGATACCACAGTTGCATTTGAGCCTCAGAATGCAGCTGCAGAGTTTAGGAAAACAAAACAGAGGATTGAGAGTTGGTCTGATCCCCCCCATACCCTGCGTTCCTGAGAGCCCATCTGAACACCCCTACCTCCCTCTCTCTCCCCCATGTTCTGGCAGCAGCAGCAGCAACAGCAGCAGCAGCAGCAGGTCAGTCGGAACCAGGAGGAGAAGGAGGAAAAAGACAAAGAAAAGGAAGGAGAGCGGGAGGAGGAGAAGACGGAGGGAGAGGACAAGGACGACGGCCTGAAGTGAGTGCCACCACAAGCAGCTGCTTGTCTGACCAGCCGTTATGGGATGTCATGTTTAGGCCTTAGTAACATATAGCAGCCACTTTCTGGGCTAGTAACAAGCATCAGGAGAGTCAGGTGGGACATGAGTGAAGCAGCCGGCCGCTCTGCAACTGCCACGGTGGGAGCTGCTGTAGTGAATGTACTCTGTTCAGTTACAGTATCCCTGGTGCAATTGGGTTTAGGGCCTCGCTCAAGGGCCCAGCGGTGATTTCACTCTACCGACCACAGGATTTGAAGTTATGACCTTGTAGACTTGGGCACAGATCCCTAACCCGCTGAACCCGTATCTTGTCTGTTAGTGATTTATCAGGCTGGCGGAGTGCTTAGAGCTGGCATCATTTTAAAGTATGTCTGTGCACCTTTTCAATATCAGTCTCAAAACCTGAAGGAGATACCACTCTAGTGTCCAGCTGCAAAATTTTGGCAGTTCTTTGGAGTCCTACGGTCTCGAATGTGGGCTTTGCTATCATTGGTTCCTGAGAGGATGCCAGTCGGCCAGCATAGACTGCTATGTAAGACACTCTCGTGGCGGATGGCATCCCGGATCCCTGAAGCAGGGAGGTTTTTGGGAAGCAGACTCCTCCCCACAGGGGAGGCATTAATGGAGGGTCCCCTGGGTCCCCGTTGTCATTGAGGAAGGATGGAGGGCTTTTGAGGAGCTTGCAGGGGATGGCTCCAGATCCCAGGCTGCTTGAGGAACATCTGCCTGCTCTATTTTTTGGCCTGTCAGTGAGTTCCTTTTGGCAAGATGATTAAGGGTGTGGAATTGCTGTATGTGCCCCTGAACTCCAGCCCTACCACTGCTCAGCTGTCCATTTCATATCCACATTCCATTTCAGTCGTTAGTATTTTGCTTTCTGTAGTATGTTTTGCTTTCTGTGGCTGGCTGATGAGATACTTTGACTATAAGCCTGACACATGCATATTGCAATGTTTATCATTTGTCTCGCTGTTCTTTTGAAGCTCATCTAAATTCAAAATTTATTGATATTTAAAAGATATTTAATTCTAAATCCATTTGTATTTCATTACGTGAAGTATTGAACCTGCAGTTGTCTTGACTTGTGAATAATCTTGCCATACACATTCCTTCAGCTGATGGTCTGGTATTATCAATGCTCTGACAGTTTGTACGCTTTGTTAAAGACAATTGAAGTACGCTATTGTGTCATGTCTCCCAACCTGTAAGGTTGTTGAAGCTGCATGAATTTTTGACCCAGGTAGTTAGCCAATGCCATCAGTTTGGTTGGCGACCCATTTTTGGCAGTGACGTGGGGCCCTGTCTGTGAGTACCTGGTGTCTTTTGCCTCCCCAAGAAGGTTTGGTTTAGCTAGGAATCACTCTGTTTGCGTTGACGTTGAAGTTCTTGGGTTGTCGCAATGGACTCCCCTTTGTTCAGCAGGGCAATCTGGCTTTCAGGACGATACTTATTATTCCATAATTATTTTCTGGACTCAGGGGCTTTTGTCGCATTCACACTGCGGGACCTCGGAGGCAGTTCCAGATTAGGTATAACCCTGCTTCCAAAAAAGTTGGGACGCTGTGTAAAATGTAAATAAAAATGAATCATATACACCTATATTTAATTAAAAATAGAATAAAGACGACATATCAAAACTATTGAAACCGAAATGTTATTGTTTTATAACAAATGTATTCTCAATTTGGGTTTGATGCCAGCAACGCATTGCAAAACATTTGGGACAGTTGCATGTTTACTACTGTGTTGCATCACCTCTTCTTTTAGCAACACTGTAAATGTTTGGGAACTGAGGAGACCAGTTGCTGGAGTTTTGAAAGTAAAATGTTGTCCTGTTATTGCCTGATATAGCACTTCAGCTGCTCAGCAGTTTGGGGTATCCTTCTTTTCATGTTGCAGCAAATGTTTTCAGTGTGTGCAGGCATGGCGGTCTATCACCCGGACTCTTCTACTACAGAGCCATGAATGTGGTTTTGCATTGTCTTGCTGAAATATACTAGGCCTTCTCTGCAAAAAACATGGTCTGGTTGGCAGCATTTGTTTCTCCAAGACCTGTATATATCCTTCCCGGACTCTGGTAGCTGCAGCAGCCGGGACACCATGTAACACGCCCCCCCCCCCCCCCCCAGGGATGACACCTCCGGAGAAGATGGTGAGGAGAAGGAGCCAGCCGTGGCCTTCAAGGGCAGGCGCACAGCCAACAGCCAAGGCCGCCGCAAGGGGCGGATCACGCGCTCCATGGCCAACGAGGCAGAGGAGAGTGGCACCCCGCCGCACAGTAGCGAGCTGGGTGAGCGTCTGACTCTGACCCCTGCTCACGGGCCCCTAGGTCACAGGTCTCCTGCTCACACATGCACATCTGTTCAGTCACCTAGTTATTTGCTGTTATTAACCTGCCCCCCCCCCCCCCCCCCCCCCCCCCCCCCCCCCCCCCCCCCCCCCCCCCCCCCAATTTTGCCTGGGGCCTCCCACTGTGCCTGTCACAGAACCCCATGTCTCACTGAAACACTTCAGATCCAATAAATTTGCCTGACTATGTGAGCCACCATTAGGTAACTCAGTGGCAATTGCACCTTTTGTCCACCTGGGGGCGTAAGTGTTCCTCATTTGGTGCACTGCCTGCTTCAGGTGCCTCAGTGAAGCTTGATCATGCTGCATATAGGATAAATAAAGAAACATTTGGCATTAACACAAAGGCCACGTCCTCCTGCTTAGTGAAACGTGGCAAGTTGCAGATGCTTTTTATGCAGCTGATCTATGTGTATTCTGCCTCATGTAGGACAACAGGCAGCAGTTTAGCAGACAGATGCCAGATAAGGTGCCCCCCTCCCCCCACTCTACATAGCCTCAAACTGCACTTCCTCTGTTCACAAGACTTCTGGTTTTTGAGGCTTTGCAGGGAAACCCCAGAGACGGTTTTTGATTAACACATAGCTGCCCTGCAGCTGGGCACTCGCCCCCGGGTGAGCTGAGGCCGAGTCGGACCTCTGCTGGGTAATGATTAAGCGGCCTCTGTGTGAGCTTCCGGCTTCCTTCTGCTTAAACAAACATCTCAGCTGGTCTGTTTGGTCAGCAGCAGCATAGATGGGAGGCCACATGGTACCCCGCCCCGCTTCGCACCACGCCGCTCCCCCTCTTCCTCTCTCTCTCTCTCGCTGTCTCTCTCTCTCCCTCCATGCTGTACCCGCCCTTATGTGCTTCTACTTCTGTTTCAGCCAATCTGGAGATGAATGAGAGCTCTCGCTGGACCGAGGAGGAAATGGAAACTGCCAAAAAAGGTGAGTCTTCCTTGTGCGTCTGCTGGGTGGCTGACTGGGTGTGTGTGTGTGTCCCCCTCCCCCGCGTGCCCCCACGTACTTGTGGGGGGATCGAGTGGCCCGGCTCGCTGGTTCCTATTTGATGTCCGCCGCCCCTGCCGTCGCAGGGTCCCGCCGAGCGGCCAGGCTGCGGTTCAGCCTGCACTCTAGGCTTCACTCCAGGCCCCCGCCGAGGCCGTTTGTTGCTCAGTTCCTTTGACCGCAGCTCCGGCTCGCAGATCGCCGGAGGCTCTGAACACGGCGCACGGCCGCTTTCGGGTGCCGTGTCAGCCGTAATCACGCCGGGAGGTGACGGGTACTGAAAGCTCCGCATGAGGCCCCTCAGGAAGTGAGATGCTCTGACTCTGCAGCTTGATCCGCTTTTGTTTGCTTCCCCTTTACTTCGTCACTGTCGCATGGCACAGTCTGGCCAGCGACCTGCACGAAAGCTGCTGCCGCCGAGAGCTGTGAAGACATGCGGGACCTGGCGCTGATATGCGGCACCGTGTGGTGCGAGCCGCTTGCACACGCGGAGCGAGCCGGGGGCCTCGCTGATGGTCGGCTGTCGCCTGCATGCTCGTACCTGGCCTCTAAGGGGCGCCAGACCCCGGCGTGCTGCCATCCGGCTGAAAGCTATCTATGCCATTAATGGCTGCTAGCTGTTCTAACAAAAACATCTGAAGGGTAATTTATGCTGAAAATACCGGCTTCTGCTGTCAGAGGACAGTGCCACCCGCAGGTGCTCCTGGGAGGAGAGGGAGCGCGAAGGCAGCAGTGCGCAGCTCTTAATTTATATACTGTAAATCCTTGGTCCTGGATTTGTGTGTGTGTGTGTATGTGTGTGTGTGTGTGTGTGTGTGTGTGTCTGCGACTACAATCAAAATCTGTGGCTGCAATCAAAAAACAAAAAATACCAAAAGTCATGTATTTTGTTTGGTTACGTATGGTTAAGTTTAAGGCTGGGTAGGGGTTAAGGTTGTCATTGTTGGAATTGTCATTGGTTGTAGCTCATGCGTCAGGGGCCTGTGTGTTAGTTCCGCCCCTTTCTCCCACCTGCTGGTGTAGATTACGCGTCAGGGGCCTGCGTGTTGGCTCACCCACTTGCTCCCACCCCCCACGTGTAGCTCATGCGTCAGGGGCCTGCGTGTTGGCTCCACCCCCCCCACCCCCCCGAGTGTAGCTTATGCGTCAGGGGCCTGCGTGTTGGCTCCGCACACTTTCTCCCGTCCGCTGTGTGTAGCCTATGTGTCGGGGGCCTGTGGATTGGCTCCACCCCTTTCTCCCGCCCGCCATGTGTAGCTTATGTTGGGGCCTGTGGGTTGGCTCCACCCCTTTCTCCTGTCTGCCATGTGTAGCTTGTGCGTCAGGGGCCTGCTAGTTGGCTCCGCCCCTTTCTTCCAACAGCAGCGGGTCTCAGTGGCCTGGCCCAGCCAGATGGCTGACTCCCGTTCTGACTCCCGTCTTCTCTATTCAAATGACACGCAGCACCCCCCTTGGCTCATCAGTGACGATGATGAAGGTGATTAGGATGATGGGGGTGATAAGGATGATGATGATGATTTTGTTGATGCAAGGGGGGCGGGCTGGAGGGCTGCTTGCTGGGCGCCTGCTAATCAGTGACGCAGGACCTGGGCGACAGCTTGGCAGACAGGGCTGCTGGCACTGGCCCACGTTGGCGCAGCCGTCGGAAGGCTTGGCAGCCCTTGCACCTATCCCTATCTCTCTCTTTCTCTCTCTCTCTCTCCCTCTCTTTCCCTCCTTTTCCTTCTCTCTCTCGCTCCCTCCCTCATTCTGTTATTGCGCTGCTGCAGCTCAGTCCAGGGGTCACATTCAGACAGAATAAGAAGCAGGTCAGTGAGAGGGAGAGGAACAGCCTCCAGTGCCCTAAGTTTCAGGCTATTTAGCTTTGTCTCCCTCTCCCCTTGGCTCGCTCTTCCTTCCTGTGTGTGTGTGTGCGTGTGTGTGTGTGTGTGTGTGTGTGTGTAACTGCGACTGCGTTTCGGTAGAGAAGGAGAGGTACAGAGTGAGGGAAATCAGAGAAAGGCAAAGAGCCGGCTTGTTCTGCTGCCACATCTATCTCTGCTGCTCGCTGTGAGGGCCGTTCTCCTGTGGCTAGCGCACGGTGGGGAGACAGGGCCAGGGGGCAGTGGACACTCCTCTGCTACTTCCTTGGAGTTTCTGTGGAGGTGGGAGGTGCAGAGGAAGTGAGGGGGGGCAGTGGATTACAAAGTGCTGGACTCTCCCACTGCCCGTCCATCACCAGGAGGGACCGCCCGCCCATGCGCCTGCTTGCCCGCCCGCCCGCTCTGCCCATGGAGGTGATTTTGGTGATGTGGGGGGAGGGGGACTTGTCTTTTTCTTAGTCTTCCTCTGTTTTCACATTGATTATCTTCTTAAAGATTGTTTTTTATTTATTTATTTAGTTAGAAATGAGAAACCAGAGCTGAGGAGGTGTGAACTGTGTCTTCTGTGGTCGCCTGGCCCTTGCAAAATGAAACGGAAATAGCTGTTAGTGTTTGCTGACAGTCCACTTGTGTCTGTGTGAGTGTGTTGGAAACACCGCGGCTTCACCCTGAGCAGGGAATAGCGTGTAAATTCTGCATTTCCTGCACAGGATAGCCAGAGTTGAGAGCTGTATGCTAAACACCGAAGAGTAGTGCAGGAGTACCAGGATGTGTCCTTGGGCTTTGTTCTTCTTGGCTTTGCTTGTAGTGCTGTGACGGGTCCTGCTCTGGCCACAGCTGGTTCTGAATGATGGTGGGCTTTCAGTGAGCTTGTCTGCATAGTTCCTTTTCAAGAGAGATTGTTCCCTGTTTGCGCCTAATGTGCTGAACGCTAAAATGAAGAGTTCTTGGTGCCACTGTCACCTCCTGCCTGGGGGCAGAAGCAGCTGCTGCTCTCTGCTGTCAGTGGCCCATTAAACCTGCTCTGTTGCACTGAGCCCAAGAGGACGAGCAAGTGGAAGCTGCCATCCCTTTGCTCTGGCGCTTCTGGCTTGTTCACAGAACCTTGAAGCAGCTTTGAGAGACATTCTGGTTGGCGCTCCATCAGAGGGAAAGAAGGTGTTGTGTCAACAGACGGCCCATCTGCGGTGGACTCGTCCAAGGTGGTGGCCCATTTGTTGTGGACTCAGCCAATGGGATGATCCGTCTGTGGCAATCGCGGCCAATAGGGTAGCCCGTCTGTGGCAGTTTCGTCCAAGGTGTCAGCCTGTCTGTAGCAGCCCCAGCTAATCAGGCTAAGAGCGGGACACGAGTTACCTGAGCTAGTTCCAGCTCCAAGAGACTCTTTTGCTGTACCTTTTAGCCAGATAAGCTTAATTATAGCTTCTGAGTGAGATCTTGCTTCAGATAATGCAATTATAAGACCAGTGGGGGTTTCAGCTATTAGAGCAGGCATCTCTGGGGGGGCAGTGTGTTGTGGCAGTTTGGTTCGTTGCATATGCCAGGATGACTCATGTTAGTCAGCTTTTCATGTCACTGGGACTCTTCTCCTATTTCTCTGCTTTCTCGTCACCTGTGGGAGTGTTTAATCAAGCAAGTGACTCGTAACTGTAAGCTTTATATCACATCGTCTATGATAAAAAGAACATTTAAGGCAGTTAGAGTTTAATTGCGCTTAATTCAGCTTTTGTGTCAGTAACAACGTTAGCACAGGGAAAAAGTGATGTCTGCCTGAGTGCAGGAAGCTTCTGCTCGTAGGAAGGTCTGCTTGCTCATACAGATGCTTATATAGTGGTCTGTGTGCTTGCAGGGAGGTCTGTATGATTGTACAGAGGTCTGCCTGCTTGCAGGGAGGTCAGTCTGCTCACATAGAGGTCTGCCTGGTTGGAGGGAGGTGTGTCTGCTCAGACAGTGGTCTGCCTGGTTGGAGGGAGGTGTGTCTGCTCACAGGGACATCTGAGCACAGGAAGGTCTTCTTGCTCAGAGGGAGGTCCACCTGAGTGCAGGAAGGTGCACTTGCTTACAGGGAGGTCCGTCTAAGTGCAGGAAAGTCCTGTTGCTTGTAGGGTGGCCCACCTAAGCTTACGAAGGTCTGCATGCTCGCCGGAAGGTCCACCTGGTCAACAGATCTGTTGTCTCTCCCCCCAGCGCTTCTACTTTATGGGCGGAACTGGTCATCCATCGCCAAGATGGTGGGGTCCAAAACCGTGTCCCAGTGCAAGAATTTCTACTTCAACTACAAGAAGCGGCAGAAATTGGACGAGATCCTGCAGCAGCACAAAATGAAATCGGTAAAAACCTTGCCTTCCGCAGCTGGTCAGGCGTGAGTGCCATTCTTATTGGCTTCTGCTGGCCGTTCTAGATGTGGGATTGCAAGTGATGCTTTGAAGCTTTACTCCTGGGGCAGCATACTCACTCTGACTACATTCTCGCCTAGTATGTCTTCAGTTAAGGGTAGTTATTGAACTTTTTTTCAGCAACTACAAAAATGACCAAAATAATGCTATACAGCAGACTGGAGTATAAACAGCACAGAGCAGCGTCCTGTGCATGACAGGAGCTCAGAGTGCTCTTCCTGTGCTCGTCATCTGCATCCTGGCCACGTGGTGTTGCCTGAGCAAACATGCTATCAGGTCATTCTGGCAGCAAGGGCTAGATCAGAACTCTCTCTCCCGCAACAGGAACTTGAGCGAAAGGCCCGGCGCGCCCCAAAGCCGGCCCCCAGCGAGGGGGTCCGCGGCCCGTCAGCGGGCGACGAGGAGGAGATGGAGGCGTCGGGAGCCAGCTGCAATGAGGAGGAGCCTGCGGAGGATGGAGAAGGTAGGAGGCATTTCGGGGGGCTGTTCGGAGCGCACCATGCACCGGGTGGTGCAGGTCTCACAGTACAGGTCCCACCAGCCATCATGTTAAAGGTCCTGCTTTTCTCCCTAGGTGGGCTTTTGCTAAATCAGCATTTATTTGCCTTTCAGTTAAGATGGTGCCTCAAAGTCCAGTATGCAAAAAGAGCAATGCCCAAACAAACCCAGCAACCAGCCGGGTAGACAGCTGGCAGGCTGGCACCGAGCTCACTGATTTCTGGAAAAGCTTATTCTGTGATAAATGTGAATTATATTGCGTCTGCAGCATGACCATAATCGCATGAGTCTCACATCAGAGGCGTGGCAGTCATTGCGGGACAGACTGCGTGTGTCTCATGTCAGCGGTGTGGGTGTCATTGCGAGACAGACTGCGTGCGTCTCATGTCTGCGGTGTGGCTGTCATTGGGGGACAGACTGCGTGTGTCTCACATCATCGGTGTGGCCGTCATTGTGGGACAGTCTGCATGTGTCTCACATAAGTGGCATGGCTGTCATTGTGGGACAGTCTGCATGTGTCTCACATAAGTGGCATGGCTGTCATTGGGGGACAGTCTGTGCAAGTCTCACATCAGCGGCGTGGCCGTCATTGCAGGACAGACTGCGTGTCTCACGTCAGCGGCATGGCCGTCATTGCAGGACAGACTGCGTGTGTCTCACGTCAGCGGCATGGCCGTCATTGCAGGACAGACTGCGTGTCTCACGTCAGCGGCGTGGCCGTCATTGCAGGACAAACTGCGTGTCTCACGTCAGCGGTGTGGCCGTCATTGCAGGACAGACTGCTTGTGTCTCACATCAGCAGCGTGGCCGTCATTGCAGGACAGACTGCGTGTCTCACGTCAGTGGCGTGGCCGTCATTGCAGGGCAGACTGCTTGTGTCTCACATCAGCGGCGTGGCCGTCATTGCAGGACAGACTGCTTGTGTCTCACATCAGCAGCGTGGCCGTCATTGCAGGACAGACTGCGTGTCTCACGTCAGTGGCGTGGCCGTCATTGCAGGGCAGACTGCTTGTGTCTCACACCAGCGACTTTCTCCATCTTTTCATCCTGCTTTCCGACTTCATTGTTCAAAAGCATACTAGAAAAGACGTGAACCCTGCAATTTATTCTCATACTGATTTTATTTAAAGTGCAACTACTCGCCACAGACAGCTCAGGGTTACCTCACTGGGAAACAGGCAGATTTTTGTATTTCAATTGGTACAACCTCTGTTTTCAGTATAACAGTGTTAAGTCAATATGTGGAACCTTTGCTCCACGACAGTGTCTAATTGCCTCAGGGCTCAAATATCGTGGTAAGTGACTGTCAGAGAGGTGAAGTTTGATTTTGCTGTGACAGATTGTATCTGAGCCCCAGCACATATAATTTTTTTATCTTTAGCAGTAGTTGCATAAATGGTCAGAGCATGTTTTAGAATATTTTGTGCAGTTCTGGTCACCTTACCTTAAAAAGGACATTGCTGCCTTAGAAAGGGTTCAATGCAGGACTACAAAAATGATTCCTGGGCTAAAAGGAATGTCTTACGAGGAAAGGTTAGTTGAGCTCAATCTGTTCAGCCTTGAGCAAAAGAGACTAAGGGGACATGATCCAGGAATATAAGATTCTAACAGGTCTGGAAGCTGTCCAAGTAAATAGTTACTTCAACATTAGTTCAAATAAGAAAACTCGTGGCCATAGTTGGAAATTAGTGGGAGAACATTTCAAACTGGAGTTGAGAAAAAACTTCTTTACACAGTGTGTAGTGAGACTATGGAATAGTCTTCCTGATAGCGTAGTGAAGGCTAAATCCTTGGGTTCCATCCTTGGGACATAGTGAAGTGTGGAGAACCCTCAGCACTCCTCTCTTCCTGTCTTCTGCCCTAGACCAAGCCAGTGGCCTTTGCCGTGCGGACAAACGTGGGCTACAACTCGGGCCCCGATGATGATGTCCCAGTTCAGGGCATGGCGGTCTCTTTTGAGGCCAAGGACTTCCTGCACATCAAAGAGGTCAGTATCCATAGTGTCGCCACTGGTCTATTTATTTAACCAAAAGATGGTCACGCACCTGTAGGCCTGTTATGAGAAGCACTGCATCATGGGAAATTGCTGTTCCCTGCAGGGCTGTACTAAGATTAAAAATTGGCCCTGGACTTTGAGGTCCCCCACAATGAATTTTCCTAGCTCCCAAACCCATCGGCCTACCAGGAAAATGCCCCGTGTGCCACATGGGCAATCCAGACCTGGCTTCCTGTGGAGTAATGCCATGGAGTAGAGACTGTCATCTCCATCTGGCTCTCGTTCCACAGAAGTACAACAATGACTGGTGGATAGGGAGGTTGGTGAAGGAGGGCTGTGAGGTGGGATTCATCCCAAGCCCAGTCAAGCTGGAGAACGCTCGCCTGCAGCAGGAGCAGCGCATGAGGCAGAGCCGGCTCAGCTCCAGGCAAGCACCCCGCCCCCCGCCACGGCTGGCCTGTACATTC
This sequence comes from Petrocephalus schoutedeni, assembly GCA_026780765.1. Taxonomy (NCBI): domain Eukaryota; kingdom Metazoa; phylum Chordata; class Actinopteri; order Osteoglossiformes; family Mormyridae; genus Petrocephalus; species Petrocephalus schoutedeni. The sequence goes on from JAODKL010000040.1 coordinate 103,048, forward strand.
ACATACTCACCATTATTGTCCTGGTGCTCACGTGTGCCTGCTTACCATCCTGCTCTCCTTTCAGTAAGTCCGGGGGGAACTCCAGCTCCAGCCTTGGTGACAGTGCTGTCGGCACACGCCGGCCCACCCCTCCCGGTCCAGGTGAGCACAATGCACCCTATAGGTCTGCCTGCAGTTTTAAGGTATTCTGCGTTTTGTGTGGTAGGTAAGGACCTAACTTTAGAACAGTAAGGTTTCTGGTTCAGTGTTTTTGAGGAAGCTGCTGTAGATAAATGGGTAAAGTTTAAAATTACAGACTGCCTAACAAGCATAATAAATGGATTTGTGTACACATGACATTTATATTGTCTGTATATGTGCATTGTGCCCAATTAATTCTGCCATTGCACAAAAAATGGTATTTAGCTCTTTTGTCTGTTCTGATCTTGTCATAAATGGGATATGGGTGTTTCTAAGCAGAGCTACCAATGACATGATGGTGACAATATTTTGGGGAATCAGGTGGATGTGGCGAATGAATGTCAGATCCCTTCATGTTTTTTTTTATTTTGCAAATTCTCGCAGACATATTTGCTCATGTAAACAGATGAAGGTAATGAAAACAACAATGAATTTTTGAATGAAATCAGAATCCTTCAAGGTGACACCACAGTGTTATATAAGCCTGTTTGCTGGTGCTGATACCAATGATACCCGCTTCCCACTCCTGCCCGATGGCCTGAAACCCTGGGGTCCTTATCGCGTGCTGTTATTTAACTCTGAATTTGGGCTAAACCAGCCAGTGAGTCACTGCGTGCTGGGGGTTTGAAGCTGTTCTTCTCCCATCTGCTCCCAGTCTCTGTCCTGTTTTCTGAACTCCATTTATTGTGGGCTCCATGAAGGATGCAGCATATGATTGGCTGCCTCGTTTCCTCTCCTTTACCTGCTTTGTGTTCTTTCTGGTCCCTTTTCCTGCCTATACCATGTCTCTCTCTCTCTCTCTCTCTCTCTCTTTCCTTTTCACTTCGTATCTTCTGCATCTACATCCATGCCTTCTTTTACTTCTCCTCCTATCCGCACTGCCCCCCTCCTCATCCAGCTGGCCAGCCCCCTGCCAGCACTGTCCCCCGCCCCCACACCAGCACCCCTCCACCCCCGCCGTCTCCCGGGGGGCCTCCCAGGGGGCTGCTAGAGGATGACCTCTTTGAGCCGGACCTGGAGGAGCCTGCCGAATTGCAGGCAGAGCCTCCCTCCCCCAAGCCCAGCAGCAGCTCCCCCCTGGCACAAATCCTGCCTTTCTTAAAGAAGGTAACCCTGGAGCCCCCATGCTGCTCCAGCCTAGTCGTGCTAACAGCCCCACTAATGCGGCCTCTCTTACTAACGCCCTTACTGCCGGCCAGATCTCTGCTGAGCCTGCTGGGAGGAGCACGCTGGCCGGCGGCCGTTGCATGGCTTCGGCGTGTCACTCTGGAGAACCCCATCACACATAGCCAGTGAAGGGCGCTAATGAGCACTTCCCCCTGCAGTCCCACCCTCTTTATATTGTGGCATTTAGACTTTAAACATTTAGTTGTGGTATTTGCTCTGAAACCTGTAATGGGACTATAATGGGAAATGAGTGCTCTTCCTGACCAGTGTGTCCCAGTGCCCCCCTCCCGTCTGATGTAGTCCCTGCTACCACCGTTCTCCAGCTCCCTGGCCCTGGTCCCTACTTGGCAGTAACACTTGTGCTCTGTTTTCTTTTTTGCCCCCCCCCCCCCCCTCCCCCTTTGGCTGGGGCTGTTTGTGCTGAATGGTAGGTGGGCCAGCCAAACAGAAACAGAAATCGGTGAGTGTCTGCAGTTTGCTTCCTTTGGGGTTTAAAGCCATCGTCCATCGTCACATGTGTGGGCGTGTGTTCCTCCTCCCCCCCCCCCCCCCCCCCCCCCCCCCCCCC
>JAODKL010000040.1:121435-133830 GCA_026780765.1 Petrocephalus schoutedeni
GCCCCATGCCGTCGCCAGCCGTGCAGCCGCGTGACCCATGCCGTCGCCAGCCGTGCAGCCGCGTGCCCCATGCCGTCGCCAGCCGTGCAGCCCCCGCGTACCCCATCCCGTAGGTAGAAGTGTAGCCGTGTACCCCATGCCGTAGGTAGAAGTGTAGCCCCGTACCCCATCCCGTAGGTAGAAGTGTAGCCCCGTACCCCATGCCGTAGGTAACTGTGTAGCCCCGTACCCCATGCCGTAGGTAACTGTGTAGCCGCGTACCCCATGCCGTAGGTAGCCGTGTAGCCACGTACCCCGTGCAGTCGGTAGCCACGTACCCCATGCTGTCGGCAGCCGCATACCATGCCGTCGGTAGCTGTGTGGTCACATACCCCATGCTCTAGGTAGCCGTGTAGCCGCGTACCCCATGCCATAGGTAGCCGTGTAGCCGTGTACCCCATGCCGTAGGTAGCCGTGTAGCCACGTACCCCATGCAGTCGGTAGCCACGTACCCCATGCTGTCGGCAGCCGCATACCATGCCGTTGGTAGCTGTGTAGTCACATACCCCATGCTCTAGGTAGCCGTGTAGCCGCGTACCCCATGCCGTCGGCAGCTGCATAGCCGCGTACCCCATGCTGTCAGTATCGTGAGTACAGATGCATGCATCCAGTAGCTGTGAAAGAGGTTTACTCTTTCTTCTGGCTTCAGGGCACGCCAATGAAGCAGGAGGCTGGTATCTCTGCAAAGCGCCATGACGTGCGCTCCATCATCGCCAGCTCACCACGCACTTACCAAACCATGCCGCCCCATGCGGAGCGCACCCGAGCCTATGATGAGCCCCTTCCCAAGACGCGCCCGAGCGCTGTGGTTAGCACCCCCAGCTCGCTGTCCCGTGCCTCCCCACTGGCCCTGGGGGGTGGGGCTGAGCCAGGGGGAAGGACCCACCACAGCCCGCTGGGTTACGAGGAGCACAAGGGGCCGCTGCGGGCACACTATCCTGGCCCCACTCACCGAGTGTCTCCCGTGTCCTCGCGGGAATCAGGGCAGCGACCGTCAGAAGGTACTGGAACCTGCCTCATGCCTCACTTGGCATACATGCAAGTATGTGTGACACAGGATAGACAGTATGGTAGTCACCCAGGGAAGACAGCGTGGCAGTCACTTAGGGTAGATGGTAGGGAAGTGACTTGGGGTTGATAGCATGCGTGTCACATAGAGTAGACAGTTTGGAAAAAATATGTAGTCATCTGGTATAGACTGCAAGTCCCAGAGAGTGTACAGTATAGTATGGATGTCATTTTGGGTAGGAAGCGTGGAAGCCACAATACAATACAATTTTATTTATATAGCGCATTATAGCGAGACAGCATGGAAGTCCCAGAGGGTAGACAGCATGGAAGTTTCAGCGGATATATTGTTTGCAGGTGACCCGGGGTAGACAGAATGGAAATCATATTGGGTAGGAAGTATGGAAGCCACTCAGGGTAGATCATATGCAAGTCACTTGGGATGGTTGCACAGGGTGGACAGTATGGAGGTTCCCTGTGGTAGACTTAAGATTTCTTAAAGTTAACAACAATTGTCATGAAGGTAGAGTAAATGTTGACTAATTGCTGATGACGTCATTAATAAAACCACTGGAGAAAGGGAATGACAATTTGTATTCTCAAAGCGTGCTAATGCACATATCTTTGAGACCAGAAACAATAGCAATAGGTTTTCTCACTGCTCATCTCCTCTTCAGGTTTGAACAAAACACAATCGCAGGAGCGCAAGGCCACACCCACCCCCCGGGAGATGAGCTCTAACAAGTCGCCCCTGACGGGCGTAGCGGAGCACCACGCCTCGATGGCTTCCTACGAGCGTCTGCTGCAGGGTCTGGGAGCTGAGATATACCGCAGCCAGATCCCCCTGACCTTCGACCCTACCGCCTTGCCCAGAGGAATCCCCATCGATCCAGGTATGGAGACAGACTGTCTGGTGAAGGGGGTGTGTGTTTACAGGGCCCTCCTTAGGAAGCTCCCGCCTCAGTGCTGTCAGATACATGCCTGGCGTTACCGCTGCCTCACAATCTCGTCCTTGCTCCACTCCCAGCAACAGCCTATTACCTGCCTCGGCCCCTGGCCCCAGGCCCCGGTTACCCGCACCACTACTCCCCATACCTGATCCGAGGCTTCCCAGACACAGCGGCCCTGGAAAACCGGCAGACGCTGCTCAACGATTACATCACCTCGCAGCAGATGCACCAGTGGCCGGCGGCCGCCATTGGCACCCAGCGCTCAGACCTGCTGCGGGGCCTCTCGCCCCGGGACCAGCCCCTCGGCCTGCCGTACCCCACAAGCCCCCGCGGTGAGGCTCAGCCACGTGTGCCCGCTGTAACATCTGTGCCCACTGTACCCCGCGCCACTCTGTCAGCCCCTGAATCAGCTGCATTGCTCACCTCACCGCCTTTCTTTTTAACTCTTTTTAAGTCGTTTGACAATATTATCTGGAATCTTACAGATGCATATTAATGTTCTCCATCCTTAATTCCTGCTTAAGGGTGCCACCTCTTGGTGTTGTATCTCGTAGCATTATATGTGTTATTTAAAGTTGTTTAATGGAGTTCTCTCTCTCTCTCTCTCTCTCTCTCTCTCTGTCTCTCTCGCCCCACCCTCTCAGGTATCATCGACTTGTCTCAGGTCCCACACTTACCTGTCCTGGTGCCTCCTTCTGCAGGGGCGACCAGCTCGCCTATGGATCGCATCACTTACATCCCCGGGGCTTCCAGCGCATTCCCCAGCCGCTCGTACACCTCCTCGCCCATCTCTCCAGGTAGGCCTGGGCTGAGTGAGGTCTGCACTCTGTCACCAGTCTACTCGCTAAGACTGCAAAGCGTGTAACTGCAAGTAATAAACATTTGCTATTAATCATACAATATTCATGACCTTATATGCACAGGAGGGCTTAAATAACGAAAAGCTATGAAGTATTTAGTTTGTTGCAGTATACAAATGCTCAAACACATGGTGTCTCAGCAGTAACCACTAGGTAATATTCCGTTGTTGGGGTGGAGGCCTGCTGGGTAGTGGTGAGTTTGAAGCCCAAGGATGTTTCTCAGTACCTGGAGCTTAGATCATACTTGTGTTCTTGGCAAGACCGGTCCTGCTAACTTGCCTTCCAGGAACGAACTTGGGGCGCATTGAATTATGGGATTGGTCTCGATTGACGAGGATGCAGCCGAAGTATTGGAGCAGGGCAAGATCGACATCTGTGGATTTTAACCGTTGTCTTTAATCCTGTTCTTGAACATTGGCACTGGTCTTTGGCAGTAGAAGATGATGTAAAAAGGGTATGCGGAAACAAAAGTGTGATCAAGTATACGTTTGAGAGAAACCCCACATCTCACTATAGCAGTTTGCTGTCTGCTGAGGGTCACAGTGTCATGGCAGCTCCAGTTTCAGGTTATACAGTAAACCATGTGTCCCCCGATGTCATTCCAGGCGGGCCTTCACACATCAGCAAGATCCAGGGGGCATCATCATCTGATCGGGAACGGGATCGAGAGCGGGAGAGGGACCGGGAGAGAGACCGCGACCGGGAGAGAGACCGCGACCGGGAGAGAGACAGGGAGAGAGACCGGGAAAAGGAAAGGGAGAGGGAGAGAGACCGGGAACGTGAGCGTGACCGTGAACGAGAGAGGGACCGTGACAAACCCGGATCCCTGGGCCATGGCACTGTGGAGCACGCCCCCATCTGGCGACCTGGTGAGTGGCAGCTTTACCAGCTCACCATGGCAAATGTCTGCTCTCCAGCTTATTCCTTGTACTTGTTTTTCAGCTTACATTTTTAACTCATTTTGGTCATTTTTGGCGTTACTGTATCATAAAACAGACGGATGACGACGACATCATTTAGTGTCTTGGCAGTATTGTCTTTGATGGTAATGGCCAGTTCTTTTACCATCCTGTCTCTGCGTGTCCTGCCAGGCACAGAGCAGAGCTCTGGAAACAGCAGCACTGGTGCTTCGCGGCCTTCCTCGCGGTCCTACAGCCACCAACACTCGCCGGTGTCCCCACGCACCCAGGATAGCCTGCAGCAGAGGCCCAGCGTGCTGCACAACACGGGTGGCCAGAGTCTGCCTGTGCCCCCTGACCACACCGGCCCCTCGGTCCTCAGGTGCACACTGCTGCTTTATGGGGGGAGATACAGGCTTTTCTAGTCGCTGAAGTTTGTCAGGCATCCAGTATCTAATTCCATAGGTGTTCACAAACCCGTGTCTGTGTCTGCAGGTCATCACGGCACGCGATGTACAGCACCCATGTACCACAGAGGGCGGGGCTTCCCCCAGATGCCTACCTCCAAGGCCTGGAGCAGGCCGGAATGAAGGAGCACTCCAGGGGCACAGAGGCAGGCAAGAGCCACAGCCGGGCTAGCAGCAGCAGCAGCTTGTCCAAGCCCCCCCAGGACCAGCACACCGTCCCCTCCACCTCCTTGTCCTCCTCTTCTTCCTCAACTAACAGCAAGTCTGAAGCCAAGCTGGTGAGCCCATCTCTGGGGGGCTTGTATGGCGGGCCCTACCCCCCGGTCTCTGCCCACCTGGGACATCCCCCAGGCCGGCCCCACCCGCTGCTGCCCCCACAGTCAGAGACCCCAGCCGGCTGTGGCGGCCCTCCTAGTAGGGAAAAGACTCCAAACAAGGCGATGTCCGCTCAGGACCAGGAACTGCGAGCCCTCGGTAAGGCCACCATGACTGCCGCCCGCTTCATAAATGCCGTTATCACGTGTCAGCTTCCCCATAACGGGGGGGTCCCAGAAGCGGCCTCGCCCACTGCTGGTGGCGCCTGCCACAGTAAGATGCTCTGCCGGGCAGGTCCTAGTACCACCCTGGCGGCTCTGCAGTCTGCTGCACGCCCCTCTACTGCATTGCCTTGTAAACATGCTGACTGTTAGCAGTGCAACCACACACATCTCCTGCTGTGTATGTGCTGTGTATAGGAAGCATGTTTGCTGTGCCTAATGTTCATTTGCCAAAGGGAGGGTGAATACAGGTGCACGTTCCTGGTTTTCCTGTTTCTGGACTTTTTATAGGGGAATCCAGAGATAGGATCCATGCCCTTTTTGATAATATGGCTGCCTACCGTCGTGTTTGTTAGATTATCAGTTATATTTAAGGTTTATGTTATATTGACAGCAGAATTTACATTAAAGTAAAATTCAAGCATATATTCTTATGATTCCTCTGTAAATGGGGCCTGTAGTATAATTTACTTTGTTGTTAGTGATACATAGCTTATCTGACATTAAAGATAGGCATGAAACAAATATAGCTAAATGATAATGAGCATAGCTGACCTCTACAAAGGATGCTTCCTTAGTCTCCTTCAGAAGCATGGGAATTCGAATGTAAAACTGATGCCACATGGGAAAGCAGCTGTCAGCTGACCGCTGTCAGGCTCATGAGTGACGGGCTGGATTGCTGCAGCTGGGGCTTAAGCCGGCAGGATCTGGGTGTTCTTACTGCGTCTGGTCCTGTTCTCTGCATGCCCTGTCAGTGACGTGCTTCATCTTGCCCTGGCCCCAGGTTTACTTATTACCTTTGCCTCCTTAAATTAATCACTGCTATTTGTGGCATTGTTTATATTGCTTACTTGTTGATTCATTTATTCTGTCCACTAGGGGGGGATCCCTCTGAATGTTGAGAGTAACTTCTAGTCCGATAGAGGCCATTTCTTTTGATAGCTATTAAGTGCCCCCAGAACCTGGCGTTAGTGGAGTCTATATGTTCAGAAATATTGAGACAAAAGGACCAGCCACAGCCCCCAACCCTAGGTTAAAGCCCCTATTTCCCAAGCCACAGGTAGCCCAACTCCGCTGTATTTTTTCGTTTTGGGGCACAATCATGTTGCCAACTGGGAGAGCAAAGTAGGGTCATGCTAACATACCTTTGCCAAGCTTCAAACAGAACCAGCATGGTAGGTGAAGCCCTCGCTTTCCCCTGGATTGCTCAAGAGCAGTGAGCCAGGGGACGGATCACATGCTGCATGCCCCACGCAAACCAGGCCACTCTCCGGGATCTGCACTGCTGCCTGTTGAGTTGTCAGCCATGTGCTGGCTGTTTTCTTGGTGGTGCCAGCTTGACGGTGTCGGGGGGTCTGCCGAAACATTTTTCTGGAGTCTCATGGCAATAAACCACTGCAGCTCCGTGGCCTCCTTACCGCTGCAAAAGATGGCCAGATGTGATTACCCAGAGGATTCTCCTTGCCTTTTTGCTGATGCAGTCCTCAGTTACTAAAACACACACACACAGAGGAGTGTACATACTTCATGCAAAAATAAATGTCAGAACAAAATAGCAGCTAACTGACGACTTAAGGTTACTAGAAAGGTTTCCAAGTCTTTCCCAGGCCAGAAGGAGGAGCCTGGGGTAGCAGCCACGTTGCAGTAGCTAAGGTGGTGATGGGGTAGTAGAGAATTTACCTATTATATACAGGAGATGATTGGGAGGACAGATTTAACAGGGCCACATTAGGAAGCTTCAGCCAGGATTTCACGGAACCACCCCTATGCTTTTGAAAGATGCCCAGGGTCTCTTATGACCTCAGAGAGTCAGGACCTCGGTTTTATGTCTCATCTGAAGGGCAGCACCATTTTTTCAGCACAGTGTCCCAGTCACTTTACTGGGATCCACACAGACCACAGGATGGACTCCCTGTTGGCCACACCAACTCCTCTGCCAGCCAGTCCCAAACCTACTTAGCTTCAGATGGATTGCAGGTCTGAACTGCAGGTGGTATAGCTGCCATCATGTGACATTATTTTGAGTCGTCAGTTTCAGACAGATTGCAAACTGAAAAGTTGAACAGTGAGGTGTTTTTTGAGAATATTGACCAGCTGTGCTGTGATGTTATGAGATTATTAAGACCACTTTCTGCTAAACATAAAATCAGCAAAATAAACTTAATGTCTATTAATGGGTATATTAAATCCCAGATACTGCTGTCATAGTTTTTCTCTATTATTAAAATAAGATATCAAGTATGCAGCATACGCTGCAGCTGTGGTTTGCAGAGCAGATAACTATCGGAATGGCTTAGAGATGCAGGCAGTTGTCATGTGGAAGCTTCTGGCCTGTCCCTGCTGCATTCCTGCCAGGAGCTCAGTGTCACTCCAGCACTCGTCTGCTTCATCTGCTTTCCTGTCTGCGTGCTTTGGTCCCCCTTGGCCTGCAGGGGGCGCTGTCAGCATCTCAGGTGCTGAACTGCAGCCCACACCGCCCCACACCAATGGCTTTAGTTAGCAGCCCAGTCACTCTTGAGTCTCTTGGAAACTGACATGAATTATGTAACTGACTGTTCTGTCTGTTCTTTTTCTCCTCTGTACATCTGTGTGTTCACCTGTCTTGTCTTCCACCTGTGTGCGTGTCTTTGTGTGTGTGCTGCTTCCTGTTCGTTTTGTGTGCTCCTCTCCTGCTGTGTTGGCACATGCACTGGAACGGCCGCCCACCTGCGCAGTCCTGCAGCAGAAGTCCTTGGAGCAGCAGCACAGCCTCTACCATCCCCCATCCGAAGGGAGTCCGTCCCCCGGCCTCCCCGGCCAGCAGCCCGCCTCGCCCTACGTCAAGGGCAGCCAGAGGGTGGTCACTCTGGCCCAGCACATCAGTGTAAGCCTTCACCACACAACTCCCAGTCAGCATGTGATAACGCCTACATCAGCATAGGCCCTGCCCATGTGACAACACCTACGTTAGCATAGGCCCCTGTACATGCAGGAAACTATATTACAGCACAGGCCCCAACCACTTAGAACACAACCTGTGTCATTTAATCTGACATCTGTGGACAGTCAAGTCAAACATCACACAAGTTCTACCCAGTGTTCACAGCACCAATCCAGTGTTGGCCCACCCTCCATAATAATGTTTACCATCCTGAGGTTGCAGGGTTTGCTTCAAGGAATGTTTGGTTGATCAGCTTCACAGAAAGCCCACCTCCTCTGCTCCCCTTGTGCCCAATAGGAGGTGATCACCAAGGACTACACCCGTCAGTCCCAGCAGGCTAACCAGAGTGCCCAACCAGCAGCCTACAGCTACCACAGCTCACCAGTGCTGGACCTCACACGGCCCCCTAGCGCCCCCCAGGACCCCGGTCCAGCTGCACGCTATTCCCCTGAGGGGGGCAGAGACCGGTATGGAGTGAGAGGGTTTGGCAACATGGCAATGTAGTAATGGTGCCCAGTGCTTTATTACTCCATGTGCCAGGTGTGGGTGAGAAATGGCTGCTCAGTCTGTGATGTATGTGTGCAGATCTCCCATCCAGAACAAGATGTCCCCGAGCAGCCTTCCCGCAGATGGCATCGAACCTGTGTCCCCACCTGGCGTGCTGTCAGATGTCGACCCACACGGGGCCTCCTACCCCAGCGAGCAGGGGCACCAGGGGTATATCTTCCCAGTGCATAAACACATTCTCAATGCCAGTATGATATGAAATGGGGTCTTATACCCCAGCCTGCTGGGGCTGCACAGGTACGTCTCCCCAGTGCATAAACGCATTCAGACAGCTTAAGAAAGGCTAACCAGTTAAAAAGTAATTTCACATTCTAAAAATGATTAAATACAGTATCTGATAGGTCTTTCAGTAAATGACACAGTTGAGTATCAATCGAGTGTGAAAAGCAGGTTAATTCTGAAAGGCTGAGAAGTAGCTGTGATTTTGGTGTTTTTCCTCACTAAAGACCCAGTATTACCTCTTAAGCCACTCCTCCTGCACTCACCCCAGATCTGACAGCCAGTCAGAACATGGCCTTGTGCAATGTGTAACGCGATATGTCAGTGAAGGTTCACTTCCCACCAGATACTATGATCTGTCATCCTACGGTTATAACTGAGGTCTGTCACAGAGATTGAGGGTTTGAGACCATCAGAGTCGGCCAAACTTCCGCATGGTCCCCTGGGCCCCTCCTACAGGTGCAGCTAGGATTAACACTTAAGACAGTGACAGACGTCACCGGGAGCAAATGTGCTTCTTTCAGTGTCCAAGAATTTAAGCATCATCCCAAACTGAGAGTGATCTTACTGGGACTAAGCCTCACTCAGGTTTCATTCTCACCGCCTCAATGTTGCTCCTCTGCCCAGGATGGGCTCTCGCTCACCAGCTGGGAGCTCCCAGCCCCCGGCCTTCTTCAGCAAACTGACAGAGAGCAACTCTGCCATCGTCAAGTCCAAGAAGCAGGAGATGATCAAAAAAATGATAGTCAGTGGCGGTGAGTCGGGCTACATTGAGTCCTGTCACTAGTGAGCCTCTCCTTGTGCTGTCTGTAACATTTTTCACAAGGGCCCTAATCTTTATGCCACCCCTGCATGCAGATGCTGCTCAGCCTGGGACTGAGATCTTCAACATGCCTGCATCGACGACCGCAGGTACAGGCCATGCGCTTCAACCTCACCTCCTGACCCTGAATGACTGCCCGTCAACTAAATGCTTGTTTGCACTGGATGAAACCAGCATTAATTAAAAGCAGGCACTTCTTATTATTCTTTGGATTGTTTTCTTGTAAGAATTGCTATTATTCTGCAGCTCTTTTTAATCATTTGTTACCAAATTTTATATTCCAGAACACTCTGATGAGTGTTTGGGGGTGCCTCTGCCTTCCACCCGCTTATCCTGGTGGCATCAGGCTGGGGTTCCTGCTGAATGGGACACCCGTATACATCAGGGCTCATTCTCTCCCCCTCCCCGATGCCCTGCCCCCCAGGTCCCGTTGCCACGCGGAGCCAACCAGCCCCAGAGGCCTCGGGTAACACTATCGGCCTGGAGGCCATCATCAGGAAAGCCCTGATGGGCAAATACGACGAGCGGGCGGAGGAGCGCGCGGCAGCAGAGCGCGCGGCGGCGGCAATGCCCCCCGGCAGCGGGCCATCAGCCTCGGCGCCGCCCAGCGAGCCCCGCGGCGAGGACACAGGTATGCCCCTGGCCCCACGCTGCCCCACTTACCACTTACACCCATTAAGGTGGAATTTACAAATCCTGCCATCGGTCTCCCCAAGCCATGTGTTAGGTGCCCAGTGTCGACTGAGGCTCTGTGGTAATGGAGATTAGTTCCGGGAGGCGTGGCAGAAAGCGTAGCCAAATGACCTGCATGTCACATGCTCTTTCAGGCACGGGGAAGGCAAAGTCTGGCGGGCGCTCCAATGGCCGTAAGACAAAGTCACCGGGGCCAGGGATGCCGGCCAGCGAGAGGCCATCCTCTGTGTCGTCCGTCCACTCAGAGGGGGACGCAAACCGGCGCACTCCACTCACCAGCCGAGTCTGGGAGGACCGGCCCTCCTCCACAGGTACGTCCAGGCTGCGGCCAATGAAGAGAGGGGGACACTGGTTTGGTGGACAGGCTCTCTGATTAACAGGGTAGGTAGACCCACATCCAGTCACCCAGATGTGCTTGTGCTGTGTCCATCTGCTCCAGGGTCCACGCCTTTCGCCTACAATCCCCTGACCATGACCATGCGCTTCCCTGCTGGCGTCGTGTCCTCTGTGCCCTCCCCATCTTCAGGATCCTCCTTGCAGTCTGGCCCGCAAGGCCAGAATTTGGGGCAGAACCAGGGACAGCAAGGCCAAGGGGGCCAAGGACGGGCCTGGGATGAGGAACCCAAGCCGCTGCTGTGCTCGCAGTATGAAACGCTGTCCGACAGCGAGTGACCAGCCAGCGCCATCCCAAACATCGCTCACCTCAGCCTGCACCTCCAGCACCACGTGCTAACTGACAGCGAGTGACCAGCCAGCGCGTTCCCAAACACTGCTCACCTCAGCCCACACCGCCAGTACCACGCGCTGCCCGACAGCGAGTGACCAGCCAGCGCCATTCCCAAACACCGCTCAGCTCAACTCGCACCATGCGCTGTCTGACAACAAGTGACCAGCCAGCGCCATCCCAAACACTGCTCAACTCAGCCTGCACCGCCAGCACCACGTGCTGTCTGACAGCGAGTGACCAGCCAGCGCCATCCCAAACACTGCTCAGCCCAACTCGCACTGCGCGCTGTCCGACCGCGAGTTACGAGAGAGCGCCATCCCAAACACTGTTCACCTCAGCCTGCACCGCCTGCACCCCACGCTGTCCAACAGCAAGTGACCAGCCAGCACCATCCCAAACACTGCTCACCTCAGCCCGCACCGCCAGCACCGCGCGCTGTCCAACAGCGAGTGACCAGCCAGCGCCATCCCAGACACTGCACACCTCTGCCCGCACCGCGAGCTGTCCGACAGCGAGTGACCAGCCAGCGCCATCCCAAACACTGCTCACCTCAGCCCGCACCGCCAGTACCGCGCGCTGTCCAACAGCAAGTGACCAGCCAGCGCCATCCCAAACACTGCACACCTCTGCCCGCACCACGAGCTGTCCGACAGCGAGTGACCAGCCAGCGCCATCCCAAACACTGCACACCTCTGCCCACGCTGTCAGCATTGCATGCTGTTTGACTGCAAGTGACCAGCCAACGCCATCCTAAACATGACTCAGCCTACGGTCCATCGTTTGCACCTCACATGCACACATGCATATGCGCTGTGCTCCAGAGCTTCCGGAAATTTCTGGTCCATGCGCGTAACCATCAGATACCTGGGCGCCTGCCTGACTCCACTCGGAGTGGAACATGTTTGTGTGTGTGCACACTCACAGAAACACTCCCTGAATCAAGCACTCTTTAGTTTTTGTGCCCCCCTTCGCTGGCCTTATCCAGGGGTGGGACACCTCAGATGTGCAATGCATCTTGTGTATGAATGCCTTGTATTCGATGTTTCCCGGTGACTGTGGAATGCACCAAGGTACGATCCATAGTGTAATGCCAATTTTTTTTTTTTTACAATTTTTTTTAATGAAAGTAAGTTTGACATGTATTTTGGCATGGACACCTGCCGGCCACTCCCAGCCCGTGTGGCCAGCAGACAGGCCACTTCCTTGGGGAGTCAGGGACTCTCATGTCCACCCCGAGGGTGATTCTGGGTGAGTCACTCATGGCTCCTGCAAAGACGACCACCCTGCCCTCTCTGCACTGGACTCATAGGTCATTAGCCAGCGCAAATGGAACTAATATCAAAAATTAAAAACACTGAAACCACCAGGCCTTCTGTGATCACTTTAGCTTCTCCTGTATTAAACACCCACTCCTGTCTGCAGCCAAACACACATGGCTGTGCCTCATAGAGAGGGCGAATCTTTCAAATGCTCACAGGCCTATTTCTGGGCTTGCTTAATGTCAGCCTTGGTTGTAGGTCATGTTGGTGGGGGGTGGGGGGGTGCTGATGTATTGTGGGAAATGTAGGCAGCAGGTATGGTTTATACAATACCCTATAAGCTGGTAAGGCTGCATTATGCCTACATACAGTGTCTGTCCTATCGGCAGAGGTCGTAAAGTGAGAGATGAGGAAGCGCAGTTTATATA
>JAODKL010000040.1:148548-162797 GCA_026780765.1 Petrocephalus schoutedeni
GCATTCCGGCCATACTGCCCAGTGCAGGAACAGCAGCATTCCGGCCATACTGCCCAGTGCAGGAACAGCAGCATTCCAGCCATACTGCCCAGTGCAGGAACAGCAGCATTCCGGTCATAATGCCCAGCGCAGCAGCAGAATTCTGGCCTTAATGCCCAGCATGGCAGAACTGTACACTTCTCCTCCTGATAGCACACAGATGTGTTCAGAGCACTTCCTGCATGGTGCTCAGCCGCGCCCCATGGCCTGTTACCTGATCTCCTTCTCTGGCTCAGGATTGACTTCAATGCTCTCCCCAAACACCGCGGGGTACAAGCGGCACTTGGCATCCGCCCCCGTGGAATTCAGCAGCAGGTACGGTAGCTGTGGAGGGACAAATTGGGCTGAGCACATGTCAGAAACCAAAGGCCCTGTTCCTCACTCACACACCACGAACAGATATTAAGATTTAATTCATTTTACCATAGATTTCATCATAATTAATACCTTTACACACTATATCCATCAGCATTCTTAATGAAAACTACCATATTGTATGACAGGTTTGCTTTTATACACAGAGCAACCAAATAAAATCATCATTCATTAAGATTCTGTGAATGTGTGTAGCAGCCACCAAATGTAATGCAGGCAGTGAGTCATCAGCAAAGCCGCGCTGACTTAGACAGGAATGAGCGAGGAAATCGTCCTCCACAGCGGAAAACGGCAGATCGTCGAGCGCGATCATCTCCATTACTTCAGTAGTTATGAATGAATTAATGTTACATTTATATAGTGCTTTTCAAAACACCCAAAGCGCTTTACATAACCAATGGGGAGCTATCTCACCCACCACCACCCACAATGATGACGGCAGCCATTCTGCACCAATACCCTCACTACAGAGTAGCTAATGTGGTGAAGGGGCAGAAGAGAATTCACCAATGAGATATAGGAGATGATTGGGAGGCCAGATTAGAGAGTGGGCAATTTTAACCAGGACATCAGGGTACCACCCCACGTTTTCAAAAGATGCCCAGGGATCTGTTATGTCCTCACAGAGTCAGGACCTCGATTTTATATCTCTTCTGAAAGACAGCACCATTTTTACAGCACAGTGTCCCTGCCACTGCACTGGGTCACTGGGATCCATACAGACCACAGGATGGGCTCTCCTGCTGGCCACACCAACACATGAATTATGCCTTCAGCTCTGCTGCTAACTTTGAATATTTCCTAACATCTAAATATCAACCAGCAATAATGGCCAAGACTGACACATCGGACCGATGAATTTTAACAAATATCAGCTGATCCTAATACGATAACCAATATAACATGCATCTGTAGCTGACAGTGGGTTAGCTGTAAGTCACCTGTGAAGGCCATCCTGGTCACAGGATTTCACGGATACAGTGCAGCTTTTGTTAAACCGCTGTCACCTCACAGTTATAACTCTAACGCTAATGTCAACACCGTTAAACTGGCCAGTTATGTGGTTTGTTCATCTCACTTCCTTTTTGTGGTAATGTGTTTGTGTTCCACCAGGAGGGCGGGGTGTGTGGCCATCACTTTATGGGGCACATGTCAAACCTGAAACAGAACTCTGGCCCTGTCCATCACACCGTTCATTAGCCGGAACCCAGAACTTCCGGTGGGATTTTACATGGATTACCTAAACACACAATAAGGTGTTCTGTTTGCAGGACAAAGTAATTGCACACATATCTAAAACAAGCCTTTGCGTCACCCTGCAGGAAAGGACAAACTTGCAAGTGCTACTCTTAATGATACCTTTGATCCTGGCCAATGACACGCAACCAAATGGAACAATGAAACATCTACCAAAGAAATGGGAACATCTTGGTCCTGCTGTCCAGAGTGAGCAGAACTCGGCAAAGAGAAAGGCGCGGGTTAGTCACAGCCCAGGTCTCTTCTGAGACGAGCTGCTCCCTCAATGACCCGCCTCCTCTCTATGTACCGTCCGATATCTGCTAAAAGGTGTGTCTGTAGGGGCTATTTGTGTGGACCAAATGTCCCCACAAAGTGATAAAGACCTGTTATTTTGACCTTGCAGGGGCTGGGTTGGGGTTAAGGCTCACATTGCTGGGATTAGGGTTATGCCCGTAGAAATTAATGTATGGTGCCCACAAAGACGAATACAAACGTGTGTGTGTGAGTGTGTGTGTGTGTGGGGGGGGGGGGGGGGGGTCTGTACGCACCTGGTAAGAGGAAGGTAGTTCGGAGAAAGAGAGAAGTACAGTGTAAGCAGAAGGAACGGCCTGGGAGTCTGCGGGGTGCTGTGTTTAAATTCACGTAATAACGCCTTTTAAGTGATGCCAGCGGCATTTTCTCAGCCAAGCTCCTCATGTTTCTCTTGCTCTCTCTCTCAGAGCTGCCTGCACACACACCAGCCCCCCTCCCCAGACTGAGCCAATCCTGGTCGAGGTCACAGACATGGCCACGCCCCCAACTGACACCTGTGACACTGTAACATAGTTATCGGCAGTGGCTACAGGCAGAAGCCACAGGGTGGAGCCTGGCAAGGCGTCAGGTCGGGGGGCAGAGCCTGTGGGGCGCCACGGGCCAGCATGTCAGTCTTGCACTGCCTTCTGGGAAGGTAAGCAGGCATGGAGGTCAATGGGAAAAGCCGCAAAGCAAAAAAAAAATAAAAAATGTGAGTGCAGAAGCAGCCCAGATCCAACTGCCCAGGAATGTTCTGGCAGGGTGGGGGAGGGGGGACCTGCTGATCACACAGCTACACACACACACAGACAGATACAGTCACAGATGCACACACACAGACACACACGCAGAGTCTATTGCACTACTGCTCCTGCATGCTACCCCAGAGGTCTGGGCCCCCCTGTGGTGCCAGTGAGGGGGACTGGAAGGAGGACTGGACCACACAGCTGTTAATGGGGCAGGGCTGGGGGGGGGTACACGGCAGTTAATGGGGGAGGGGGCTAGGAATGAGCATTCTATCAGAAATGCAGTAAATCACAGCATAAAAGTAAACGTGCTACAGGCCGGACAGCAGGGGGCGCCGTAACGAGCTGTTAGTGGTTTACTAACTGGACCTGCCACGTTAAGCCCGCACTGGCCCAGGAAGGCACCTGCCTGCTGCTTCTAGCTGCCGCCCCTTAACCATCCTCGCTCTAGCAAACATCACGAGTGGCCCAGGCACCTGCGCAAACGGATCCGTGGGACACTTAGCCTGCCTGACATTTGCGAGATTTAGGTTCTGCTCTTTTTTAGACCTTGGCCCCACCCCTCCCCACCCGCCCCACTGGGTTTAAATTAGAAAATGGAGGTCACCGGATTCTTATGCAACAGCCTGCAAGCTCTCCGTGTGGCACGGTCACGTGACCCGGACTCTGGAAGGTAGGCAGAGAGAGCAGGCTAAAATAGAGCCAGTTAGGGAGAGCCGAGCAGCATGACTGGAAAAAAGAAAAACAAATCCCAGGCACGGAATTCTCCGCTGTGGGGGGTCTAGTCAAAATGTGCATGAGTCAGATATGGGGGGGCACTCAAAGAAAAGGCACTGTGAAGCTATCTGAGGCTTTCTCTGTAATCCTGCAAGCCTCTGGAAGCTACTGAGTAAAGCAGGAATGCGTGACACGTGTATGTATGTGTGTGTCTGTGTCTGTGTGTGTGTGTGTGTGCGTGCGCGCGCGCCTTTACGTGAGGCAGTCTTCTCTCCTGCTCTTTGAGATAATGCAAAAGAAAGAGGAAGCAAGTTAAGCAGAACCGAATGAGAAACACGGCTGTGAAACACCTGAAAGCACTTCCTAAAACTAACAAGTTAGGACCTCACTTCTTTAGATCAGGGGGGTACAGATGTCCGTCCGATGCCTGCACACATGGATCCGGGCATGCTCTCATTGAGGACAGCGCCTTCCTATTTTTATTCATGGTACATTCCATAAATAATGAGCCAAAAAGGCAAAAAAACGGCACAGATATTTTGATCTATTAGCCAGCACTGTTCTAACACAGAAGCATGGGCAATCACACTTATCGGAGTATTTGCACTGGCAGGAAAGAGGTATGAAAACAGCGGCAAAAAGAGAATCTGGGAAGGTTTCCTAGAAAACACCGGAAGGCTGTACGTGCCACGAGACAGAGCGGCAGATTGGTGCTGGAGCCTGGGAACACAGGGCAGGAAGCCATCCCCCTGCTGGCCTCATGGGGGCGCTGCATTGTACTTTACAATACAGTCACTCTGTTGCCCTTCCTGCTCTGTGACCACACCCATCCTCCAAGGGTTTGGACTGTAGCCAAGCAGCACAGAGTTCCGTGCTGACAATCGGGCTCGGCCACCATGCAGTATGTACTGTATCCCAGCATTCCCTGCAAGGAGGGGTGCTGTCTGTGGCCATGGCACCATTTGGTATGAGGTGGGAAGCAGCACCATCAGTGAGTGATGAGCCTAGGGTTTAACCAGGGTGCCATTTCTGCCCAGATCCGGCTCTCCTAAGGTCCTTGGGACCGACCTCCTGCTGCCGGCCTATGGACACCACGACTTGGACGAGCGGTAAGATATAAAACAGTCAGATCTAGATGGCATGACGAGGGCTCTGCCGGTGCTCAGGTGCCCTATCCCTGTTTAGTGAGAGAGTCTGCGGGGGGCAACCCCCCTAAACTAAATTCTAGGGGAGGTGAAGATATGATATGAAGGAGCGTAGAGCCTGAGCTGCAGGTCAGCACTGGCTGGCATGGATACAGCCCTGACTGGGAGCGGCGGAGAGCTGCCCACGTACTTCTCACAGAGGAAAATGGCAATAAACAGGTAAAAATAGTAGTTCCATTTATATAGCACCTTTCACAACCCCAAGGTCACTTTGCAGTACCCAGATAACAAAAAATAGACTGAATTTTAGTATAAAGAAAAATTCACATAGTTCTCTTTTAAATGTGGGATAGTGTTAAAGTTACAAAAACTGCATCTTATTGGTTCTGCCGGTCTTCTCCGCACGTGCATCCAACAACAGATCTTCCTTTAACCGGATTTTAATTATACTAGCCAGCATAAAACAGTCAGTACATCTAATTTAGAAAACAATTATTTCACGATAATACCACTTACTATCAAGCCTGACAAAGATAAGAAATAATCTGTGGAAAAACTGAGGCGTATCATTGTATCCTCTGTCCTGTTAGACAACAGCAGCATGATCCAAAATGTCTGCTAATTTAAAAAGCAGCTTTTCTTTATATGAAACCCTTTTGACTGTTAGATGATATAAATTACTGTTAGATGATATAAATCAAAGCTCAGCACCTGTCAACCAAGAGAGGTCGGGCTGCACCCACCTTACCTAACTAGCCTAATAACAGAAACGAAACATTATTTAAATATGTATGCTTTCTTCATTTCAATAAATTGCTGTATTAAATATTCATTAGCAGTGACTCAGTTGTTAAAATCAAAGGCAGGGATTGGTTACATTTCCCACATCTGACACCTTAGCTGTCAAATGTGTAGATCGAATTTCAGTAACTGTAAATGACTTACACATAAGCATACAGTATGCACGCGTCTGCATTTCAGGATGTGAACCTTGGACAGAGACATTCCTGTTATTTATTTATGTTGGCGATGATGAGTTTGTTCCAGTGGAGGTCAATCTGACACTCATTTGATATGTCGGAGGTCCCTTGAAATTGCATGGGCCTACATTACAGTAAACGTGTCTGGCCATCCATCTATCTATCCATCCATCCATAACAATAATTTGCGGCGCTGTCCAAACACTTAAGTTTACTCTGCGCGCCATTTAAATCCTTAAAACGTCGCATCGTTAACTCGTTTCCTTACCAGCTTTCCCTCTCTGCTCTCCCTCCTCCAGTGTCCATGTTGATCTGTGGGGGTAGCGCAGCTCCCGGGGCGAGGCTCCAGCAGAGCCGTGGACAGCGAGTAGAAGGGCGGGCTGGGGCTCGGGGGCAGCCCGGAATCCGGACTGTCGAGCAAGCCCTCCCGGTTCTTTCCTTTCAGACTGTCATCCATAGCTTGCAAGTGTAGGTGCCCCACCATTTCTGGGACAGCGCAAAACAAGGGAAGCCCAGGCGAAACTCCCCGCACCCCGATTACCTTTCAGTCAGGCGTCGGTAAGGAAAGACGGTAACAGAAGTGCGTCAAACAAAATCCCGACAGCAAAAATGCAAAGCGATTCCCAGTGGCTCATCTGGAAACCAATCTGCAAAGGAAAACGAAGAATACACCGTAATGTATTTCCGTTTCACTAGTGCGAACTGCACAATGCACAGCCAGTACTTTAAAAAGCACTCTCCATCACGGAGCTCACTAATCTGCATCGCCAAGAACAAAAAAGAAGCTCGTTTCAACCCACGTTCAGCACGCAACAAAAGTAACAAAATGCTGTTTACTCACAAATGTAACGAAATCGCGTTTACAGAAATGCGCCCGCTTTAATGATAATGGATTAAACAATAAACAGACAGATGTCTGACAGCGGGACTCTAGCAAATGGCAAGTCTCTAGAACGACCTGCTGCTTTTAGACTCCAAATCTCGGCTTGTCCGAAGTTGGTAAATAGCGATATCACTTTCCCCGGAGAAGTATTTTCAGAGCACAGTGGTCGCGCGGACTCACTCTGCCCCCAAATCCCCGAGCCTGCGTCGCACACTGTCCCATTCACCGGGGAAAAAAAACCAACAAGATAAAAATAACATTATTAAACGTAGAAGAATGGAAAAGTACCAGAAATCAGCTGCCGCCTCGGTCTCCCTGTGCGTTAGTCCAAACTGGCAGCTCGGCTCGTTATTGGGGTGAAGCGGCCAAATAGCGACGCGGCTCCACGGCGAAGTGCGCGGCCGGATCGCGGAGGCTCCGCTTAATGCCAGCGACCGCGAGTCCTGCCCCGCTAATTCCACGCACGGCCGATAGGGGCCGCGCATGCACACATCCGCCGCGGCGGCACTGAGCGATGCTCACTGAGCCGCGCGTTTCCCGATGGCCGAGACGTTCATACTTTTAATGATGAGGCATATGGTGACAGGCGCGGCTTACGGTAACATGCTATAGTGGACTTTTAAAATAGAAATACAATTAAATAATGAAAGAATTATAACGAAGAAATCTGATAATGTGATTATAATTGAATAACAATAATAACAACAACAACAACAATAATAATTATAACAACTATTATAATAACAACAATAATAATAATAATAATTAATTATTATTATTATTATTATTATTATTATTATTATCATTGTTGTTGTTATAGTTATCATCTTTATTATTGTTGTCGTATAAATTATAAACAGGGTATTGTGCACGGTACTCTCCATCCCTGCCGTGAAAAGCCTGTCGGGAGCGAGAACAGTTCTTTTCTTCGGTTTGAAGGGGCACCGAAGTAGTTCCATCCATTGTGAACATTGTGTTTGCACTTTTATATATCACTGTATCGCGTATATCACGAAAGATGTGCGAAAGATGCATTTAACCCAGGGGTGGGCCATTTTACCCGCAAAGGGCCAGTGTGTATGCAGGTTTGGGGGATAACCTCTTGGTCAGCTGTTCAAACCCAGGTGTGAGAACTCGCCTGCCAATCAGTCCTCTAATTAGTAACCTAATTAGGGAGTTGCAGCGAAAACCCGCACACACAGCACCCCTTTCTGGATAAGATTGCCCACCCCTGATTTAACCCATATGGTAATGACACACACTCTTCTCAATTGATACCATGGCCCTCTCAGTTCATACCACACCCGTCTCGTTGATACCACGCCCTTCTGAGTTGATACCACGCCCTTACGCCAAATCAGTGCCTAAAGTACAAAACTGAAAGAAATACGATCTGAATGTGGAAAAATCTGAAGCCAAAAATATAACATTTGAAACTGTAAAGAAAAAATCTCAATCTGAATGCAAGAATTCAGCAGCTTAAAATAAGACGCCAAATATTAAAATGTATATGAAAGTGAAAAATAAAAATAAAACATTTATTTAAAAAAATCCAGAATTAAATAAAAGTTTCCTTACACTTATTTTCGGTTTGAATACAATGTTGTTGTGTGTGAAACTTTCAATTTCTATTCTGTTTTTCAAATTAAGAAAACTATTCACCCTGATTTTGCACCATAATATTTTACATTAAATGAATAATGTCTATTTTTCACTTTAGCTTATTTGAATGGAAATGACTGCCTTACATAATTACATACAGAAATATAACACATTAAAATAGGATTGCTGCGGAGCTCTAAATGTATACTGTAACGGGATTAGACTATGCATATCGGATAATTAGAAACATTAACTGTAAAATAAGAAAACAAGGAATATTAGTATGACATAGTTTTTAACTAGTCTATATACTACAACAGCTTAATGGAATTCCTGAAACTGAGTTATGGCTTTGGGTACTGATGCCACCCCAAGATTACCAGTGGTCCAATCTAGCCACCTCTAGGGTGCCACTGGCACTCGTTGCATAAGTTAGTGCTTATGCCGCAGTTTGACACTGGCAGTGGCCAGATGGTCATTTTTTTCCCAGTTTGTCAAGTGTCCCTTGGGAAGGAGGGTGGGTGTAAATGTCACTTTGGAGGCTACTTGGCACAGAATATCCTCAGGGGAAGCCTGCAAAACATGCCCCAGGGTGGCGATTCACCCTCCCTCCCACCCGCCTGCTCACGTCTTGCCGCAATCCTGAGCCTCTGGTCTGACCCCTTAGGTAAAGCTGGCCCACAGCTCTACCAGGACAGCTGTGCGGCCTGCGGTGGGTACAGGTGTGTGTTTGTGTGTGTGTGTTTGGGTGTGTAAGTGTTCTTGCAGGCTGTCTGGGATTGATCCCAATGTCAGCAAACCGCAAAGGGGCCACATCGCGCTTTCCCAGCCAGAACACAGGGTGTTTTCAGCACAGGGGGAGACACGCACACACACATGCACATGCAGACACGCTCCCACTGTCCCTCTTAAACTCTATGACCTGCTGTGCTGTCTGTATGCTGCACAAATGCTTACAGCTTCGACGTTCCTGCTACTAAGCATTGCAGACTGTGTGGCAAGCCAGACTTCATCTGGCCCGAAAAAGGCCAGCCCAGGAGAAGCCCCGCCTAGCCCTCCACAGTCCATATTTCTATTTATCTGGTTTGATGACACTTCAAAACATCTCAGAAGCCTTGTAGCCATTTTGATGCTACTTATACAACAATATTCAAGCAGTTTTGTGATTGGCTATAGAGGGAAACCTAGAGAACATTTAATTATATGACGGCCTGATGCCCAGCCATCTCCATCAATAAGGCTTAGCATTGTGTTTCTAGAGGTGCTAACCCAGGTGAAGCAGATTCAGGGGTTGTGACTTGGTGAAGGGTATAAGCACTGTCTACCCTTGTTCACTGACCCTTTCACTTAATTTTGCGACCGGACATTGATTTGGAGTCTGAGCAATACACCCACTGGCATGGAAACACCCCACAGCACTCCAGCTTGCACTGCTGGGATGTGTCACACTTGCCCCTGATTTACCAATTGGGGAACTGAGCCTCTGTCACACAGCCCCCAGTTTACCAATCGGGGAACTGAGCCTCTGTCACACAGCCCCCAGTTTACCAATCGGGGAACTGAGCCTCTGTCACATAGCCCCCAGTTTACCAATCGGGGAACCCATAGCCCAACCTTAGAATGTAGAGCAGTGAGTTGTAGGGATGGGTACCGAAACCTGGTACTAAACAAAGTAAGTGTGGTTGAACTTTGCTAGGATCGATGCGGACAGTGGTCATTGCCAAAAGTGCAACAGGAGTTTTGCGTGTAAAGGCATTAAAGCCTTTACATAAAAATTATTTATGTTTGTTTTTCATTTCCATTATCAGAAATGTTTAAAACATTGCTGTATTTTTCTGTGAAATTTAATTTTGTATTTCACATTTAATGTATATTTGTTAAATAATAATGCAAATTTATTGAATAATAATAATGATTTGTTAAATAAAGCAATTAATTATGATGTTAATTAGATCTTTTCTTAAAAATGCACTGATAACAATACCGTCAAAGTACCAGACCGATAAGCAGCTCCAGAAAGAATAGTAGTACTGTTAAAATCTTACTGATAATCATCGCTGGATTTGTGTATTTCCTGCTCAGATAGAGTGGAGCCCCATCTCCCAGCGCAGTCCCTCACTGACCACGCCGAGCGCCTTCTGCTTTCTCACTGCATGTCACCAATGTCATGTTTGCACACACCTATATTATATGTATATGTATATATATATATATATATATATATATATATATTCCATAGAATAGCTCATGTATTTCGCGTATGTGTATAACAAGTTTAGTCTGAAGTGATATAAAACCACACCAAAAAAGCGCGAGGTGAGGCAGCCAGTACCTCTGCCTCACTGAAGGGGGCGTGCGTGAGCCCGCGGGATTATTATTGGCAGTACGATGGCTAAAAATTGAAGAATTAAGTTCACTACAGCGCTCTGTGCTATTATTACTTATTTTTGTCCTGAAACAAAACCTCACAGCACGTCACTGCACTTTCTTCCTAAATCCAACAGGACAGCACGTTGCCAGCTTACTCACTTTGAAGAAGAGCCGCTCTCGTTCCCTCGTCACTGTCACTAACTAATACTGTTGCTGTGATTGGTCAAATGGTCCTTCAATCAAACTAGCAGATCTATGTGTATAGTCTAATTTTGCGTGTGGTTTTTTTCCTCCCCAATCTGAGCTACAGTTCATTTTGCTCTTGTACCCATCGCAGCGCATTTAGTATAGCTTTAATCTGACAAAACTGGGGGGGATGGAATCGTGTTTCAACAAAAGTGGGGGTGTTGTAACAACCACACCTGCTTGCAACAGCCCTGGCTGAGGTGATGAAGGAGCAGGAGAGAGTTCACCAATTAGATTTTGGGGATGATTAGGAGGCCAGATTTGAAAGGACCATAGTGGGCAATTTTAGCCTGGACTTTGGGGTTCCAGCCCTACTCTTTCAAAAGGTGCCCTAAGTGCATCAGAACCTGGGTTTTACATCTCATCCAAAGGACAGCACCATTTTTATAGCACAGTGTCCCTGTCACTGCACTGGGGCTTTCGGATGCACACAGACCACAGGGTGGGCTAACCTGTTGGCCACACTAACACCACTGCCAGCTATACCCCAGCTTTTCTTATTTGGTCTCCCAGCATTGCACTGACCAGGCCCAAACATGCTTAGCTTCAGATGGATTACCTAGTCTGAACTGCAGGTGGTATGGCTGCTAGCAAGTCTAGTTAATAGATCCGTTTTCTGTGTGTCTTTCAGTGGCCAGCAGGTACTGGCTTGGTGGTATGGGTGGCTTGGGGGTTCACGGTCCTTGTTAACTTGTATTTTGCCTTGGGCTTCTGGTTAGCCAGTTTCTGTGTTGTGGATTCATGATCCCAAGTAGCCAGCATTCCACAGCTGGTGTCCTGTCTTTTTCTGAGGGTTTTGTGTGTCTTTTTTGGGTTTTTGTGTGTCTTCGGTTTTGTCCCTTTTTGGTTCCTGGTTCCTTGTCCAGGTTCTCCAATCCTCTGCTGTGGAGTCTGCCTTCTGCTTCACCTCATCTTAGAGCCGTCCATCCAGTCAGTGGACCAAGTGCCCCAGGGTCCCTGTTTCAAGCAGTGTTGTGGCTATTGGTCTTGGAAGCCAGGGGAAGAAGACCTGGCGTGATGGATGGGCGGCCCAGGTTGAGGTGTTCTGTCACAGATTTGTTCCTGAAGGCTAATAAAGTTCTGAGCATGATTCTGAGTCTGAGTTGTGACAGGATGAGCAATCTAATTGTGACAGCAGTGCGTGAGGCAAATTGAGTCACACAAATGACAAGGCTGAAGCACAAAGACTTGCTAATTAGAAGACCTGTCTGACGTTATGAAGTTTCAAGAAGTCTGGGCTTAATGCTGTTGCAGAAATTGACAAACAGACAAATTCTGACACTGGCTGCTTAAGGGTGCTGTCGCAAGAAAAGCTGGTGTTGGTTATAACCCTTCGCATGAGCTCATTAGGCTTTGGTGTCTGCTGGCTCATGCACTACGCTGCGTCATGGTCCACCTGCAGCAGACCTTTATTTCAGAGAACGCAGAGTCGCGGCAGAAATGTTTTAGTTCCTGGTTTCATGAGTGGATCTGCTGTTTCCCCCTGCAGATGTGAACACACCAAGCTGCAGGGATGGATAAACCGCGGATTGTGAGAATCACTTCAGGAAAAAAATTACACTTGGTGACTGAAGTAGTGTAGAATTAGCCAAAAATGGCTAACAACTGCTGTTCTTCATGGGTTTCTGAATGACTGCTGGGCTTTCGTCTCCGTTTGAGCCCAGTGAGCTGCAGGTGCTGCCAGCTGCTGACGATAATATCAATGATATCTAAACACGTGATCATAAATGAGAGTACATTTCTAACCTATTTTATTTCTGTTTACATGCAATAGATAGGTAATGTTAAAAATGCCTTTAATATAGTGCTGTAAAGCCTCTATATTAGGGCCCAGTTCCTGTTGTGCGCTGTCAAACTTACACTTGAAAGTGTCCAGGAGCTACAAAATCCCTAGTTGAGACAGTCCAAGAACAAGTCCAGGAACCAGTGACTAGGAACCAGTTTCTGGAACTTTGGTATATAAGCTCCTATATATATTGCAGAGCCACCACTGCCATTTGAGAGAGGAACTATTCAGTTTAATGAATAATTAGCAAGGGTTTAGCTACAGTATGCTTAGGGTTTTTGGGTTTGCTTATCAAAGAACTGCAAGAATTTTATTTTTGTGTGCAAGAAAGGACTTTTCATGTGTTCGTTTTTTCTGTTTTACCAATGACACAGTTTGACCCAGTAAAAACAGCTGTAACTAACACTGAAAACTTTTTTGATTATATCAATATAGTCGGAAAAAAAATGACAAGGCAAAAAAAGTATTTATTAATAATGTCGATTATTTGCCCAACCCTAACAACCACCATCCCAGCTAGCATGTCTCGGTGGGGTCCTCCTCGTGGTCATAGATGGCGTCTATGGTGGAGTGTTACGCACAACAGCTGAGCGGCGAGTGTCAGACAGAGACGCCCTCTGTGCCTTGGAAGGTGTCCAGCATCACGCAGGGCGGGGGAGGGAGCACAGAGCTAAACTGGGAAGGAAAACAGAGAAGGGTTAGGGCGGGGGCTTTGTGTATGTGTGTGTGTGTGTGAGAGAGAGAGAGAGAGAGAAAGAGAACTTCCTTAGCTTGATTTTGGAGAGTGGCTGCCAGCAAGCACCCTGCCAAGTTCCAACACGAAGAGGAAGGTGGATTCCTCGCATTTTTCCCCCTCGCTTTTAATGGCGGGGCGGTGGCTTCACCTGCAGAGTGGTGCTTGGCACGGCTGGCTTGGCGGGGGCACCCCACCCCCCCAAGGCTGTCCTGTCCTGTGCAGGGAAAGGGGAGCGAATGAAACATGACTGTTTTTTTTCTTGAACAGTGCCTTGAATGAAGTGCTAAGGAAAGATTTCAGCCAACAAGCAGCTGGCTAAGGAGCTGGACAGTCTGTCAGTCCAAAGTCTTCAAAGGGCATCTTACGCAGGACACTTCAGCCCAGCCCTCCAGGGAGAGCATTCTGCTGTAATATGCTGTTAAAATGTGCCAACATGAGAAGGTTCCATCAAGAGAAGCATCGTAGTGTGCACCGGAAAGGGAGGCAGCCTTGCTCGCCTGTACCTCCCAGCCAGCACTGGAGGCTGTGTGCATGAAAACACCCCTGCCAGCAGAATGGGGCTATTGCTCAATGTTACTGTGGCTAAACAGTGGGGGAGGGAAGGGCGGGGGGCATTTTTGCTTACTGCCCCATTGCCATAGGCATGCTTACAGCTACACACAGGACGTATATAGAGAGCCCAAATAAGCAGTCATACAGACACAGACGCACACGTGCCAGGTGGCACCCATCTCTCGCACGCAAACAAAGAGATACAGACACACATACTCACAGGCACAGACACTGATTCACACATGCTCGTCAAAACAGTCAGTCGAGTAAACACACCCTCACAGGAAAACGCCCTCCCAGACGTGCACTGTCAGGAGCCTTATACTACATGGTGCATAAAATGAATGTCAACGCTGGAGAATCTGCTGATGGCTGTATAACGTATGTGAGATGACTCTGGGGGAGGGTGCTACTCTCTAATGGGAGCCCCAAGCTGGCACTGGGGGGGTGCTACTCTCTAAAGGGAAACCCGAGCTGGCACTGGGGAGGATGCAGCTCTCTAAAGGGAACCCCGAGCTGGCACTGGGGAGATGGGAAGAGCG
>JAODKL010000040.1:185035-196003 GCA_026780765.1 Petrocephalus schoutedeni
AAAAGGTGGACATACCAAATATTAAAGGTAAAAGTGGATAAGTAGGTCTCACTTCATCTGATATTTGTTGTGCTCAACCATCTGCATATTTCATGAACATTATGAAACCATGTTTTGGAGGCAAAAAAGTCAGTCCAAAAATGTTCAAATCTGTCAGGCATTATAATAATTTTGGCCACCATTGTATATAAACTATTATAGCAGTACAGATATGAAGTAAATAAAGGTGATAATGATAATTTCAGCAGTTGCACAGAGAAATTTTATTGCCAGACCTTTTTGTTTGTTAGGAGTGATATTTCTCGGCGGGCTACGGGAGGGTCCCATGCAGAATGGGGCTATGAAGCCCTGGCTTAGGGCCTGCTGGGGCATTCCCACGCTGACATCACTGCTAGCCACGTGGGGCCGTACCATACAATGTCTGTTGGGGCGTCCCCACGCTGACATCACTGCTAGCCACGCGGGGCCGTACCATACAATGTCTGTTGGGGCGTCCCCACGCTGACATCACTCCTAGCCATGTGGGGACGTACCATACAATGTTTTTTGGAGCATCCTCACGCTGACATCACTGCTAGCCACGTGGGGCCGTACCATACAATGTCTGCGGGGGCATCCTCACGCTGACATCCATGCTAGCCACGTGGGGCCGTACCATATAGTGTCTGCTGAGGCATCCCCACGCTGACATCACTGCCAGCGACGTGGGGCCGTACCATACAATGTCTTCTGGGGCATCCTCACACTGACATCACTGCTAGCCACGTGGGCTTGTTCCCTGCGCTGTCTGCTGCTCACATGCTACCAATATGCTGTTTGCCTTCTTGCAGCCTGTCAGACCACCCCATACACTAATCACCCGCACACAAGGGGTGCTCACATAAAAGTGCAGGCGAAGTTCCACCCCGCAGGCAGGCCATAGCACTTATACGCTCCCCAGAGTCCTCCTTGTCAGCCCTGTTGCTGCAGGCATTGTGCTGTGCCAGGAAGACAGTGCCGGCATTGTGGCTTTTTTGTGCGGAGCGGCACAGTGGGGAGACATGGCATTTCGGAGCGGCTGCTCTCTGAACCCGAAGGCCTTCATGAGTCGCCATCGCTCCTGACGGAAAAGCCCACGTTCTTTGTCCAGTGGCTGCCCTTTAAGGACTTGTTTACACATTACCCAGGGGCAGCACATTAGGGGACAGAAAGGGCCCGTTTGCACATTGCTGGCTGCTCCACTGCCATTTGCCCTCCAACACACCCCTTTCCAGTGACCCCCATGCTCTCCCAATCTATCTACTAACTTCATAGGAAGAGTCACCAGAATGTCACTGCCGAGGAGGGTGAACCTCTCAACGAGGCCGACATTGTTTCCACAGACAGACATGCTGCCGATGGCTGGGGTGCCCACACTTTTTCAGCTGGCAAGCTACTTTTAAAATGACCAGGTCAAAATGATCTACCTACATAAAAAATGCTAAATATATGTTATATATATTATATATTTTATATTTATAAATACAGTATATGTAGGTGAACCCTTAAAGTGCAATACAATTCAATACATTTATGGTTCCTTACTTGGTCCGGCTCCCCTACTCACTTTATAATATCCCTTTTTAGTAGATATAAATTGGATGGCTACGTAGGTCACTTTGCTCACCAGAGTTTTGCATTAGCTGAGTGACACGTTAGCAGAGAATCAAAGTTTTAATGTCTCGCGATCTACCCACACTACCTTCACGATCTACTGATGGGCTGCCACAGACTAGGACCCGAGTGCCGCCGTGCAGCAGGCGACGCATCAGCACCACGCCAGCTCCAGTCCCCAGCAAGCTTAACCACATTGGCTCTCCAGTGGCTTTGAGTCTTCCGGGGATGTAGCTCCCGAGGGCTTTCCCCCATCCCCTTCATGATGCAGGCAGCCTTCCTGTGGGTGGCTTCAGCAGAGCTGAGCAGAGCAGAGCAGAAGCTGAGTCGGAACTGTGTGAAGTACACCAATAGCCAATTATTTTTGCTGAAAGTTGGAGGACCACTTGGAAAAATGGTGGCTCGAAGTAAAAAAGTTACGACGTGAATTATAAGAAAAAAATTGTGCATATAAAATATATATTGTGTATGTAAATAAAAATAATGACCAGGCCCCCCCCCCCCAGGCTGTCAACGTGATTAGCCATGTGGATGGAAAGGTTGAAAATGGAATTGGTTAAATTGAAATTAGAACTTCACAACTTGTACAGGTGGATATTATACTGAGGAATGTCGTCTGGGGATCCTAGACTTGCTAGGTCATTGGAAGCACAGGGTAAAGCTGGCTCACGATTTGTGTGTGTGTGTGTGTGTGTGGGGGGGGGGGGGGGTTATATAGATCACATTTGGGAACCAATATGTGCCCAATGTGTGGTAAAACCTGAAACTTCCTTACTCACTTACTTACTTACTGACAACCTCAATTGTATAGGATGAATCCATGAATGCAATCAAAAAAGTAAAAATGGCTAAAGTCTGGGTAGGGGTTAAGGGTGTTGTGCTTGGGATTAGGGTTTTTCCCATAGAAATGAATGGACAGTCCCTATTTAGATAGGTGTGTGTGTGTGTGAAAATCGCTGTCTCAGTTCCCCAGGATCTAGTTACCTTTGGTAATCCTGGAAACACAACTGCCGATGCATAGACAGTGTCTTGGGGAATGACTAGGGGTTTCCCTTTTAAGTAAAACACTCGAAATGTTCCTGCTTCTGTGGGCCCCGTCTACTTTGCTGAGGCCTTTGTGTGTCACAGATGGGCCACTAACTATATCTTTCAGAATTCCCATGATGTAGGGTAACACACCCAAGGAGGGCAGTCTCATGAGGCTGGCACCTTCTAAGGTAGTAGGGAGGACAGGGACCCCCTCCGCCTGGTAGAATCAGTAGGTTGGTACATCTCTGAGAAACTGCTAGTTCACTCAACAAGAATCCACCTCTTGGTTTCACTAAAACATAAGCAGGCACACACATTCGGAGTACCAGGAGATTTCCCAGCATCTGGCCTGATGTTCAGAACAGTACTTTTAATAATCAGATGGTGAAACGAACTACAGCCCCACTGGGTCAGTATGAAAATAGGTAATAAAAAGTGATTCTAAAATTTACTTTTGGTCCATCCCAGATGCCCCCGAGTCTACAGAAGCCAACGCCACTTCCGGACATGGTTAACATAAGGCTTCTTTTTTGCGCAGGCTCTGAGAGTGCTTTGCCTGTACCTAAGACAGTGATATAATACTACAGCCAAAACAAAAACTTAAAAGCTCACATTATGTCACTGTCAGTGTATACCTCCTTACATTCTGGAAGCTAATTAAAATGCTAACACGAGTCGTTTATCTACATTGAATTTCATTAGCAAACATTTCTCACGCGATGAATGTCATAGAAAGAAAATTCGAACACCACCATATTCCAGAGAAACAACACATAACAGGTAAGTTATAGGTAAGTACTGAGAAGACGGCAGTATAGAGAGTATTAAGTGTAACACGGCAGTGATAAAATGGAAAGCCTGCCTTTGCTAACATGATGGTGTTATTGCAGCCACGTGGCTTCTAAATGAAGACCTTGCACCCAACCAGTAGTAAACTGTTGGTATGCTTCAAGCGATTTATAATTCTTGAATTCATTGAAAGTCTACACACCTATTCCCAAAAACAAGGAACTTGACAATGTCCCCATAAGCACGCCGAGGTAGCTTGTTGGGATCCTTTGTCCATCTCTTTACAGGCCATTTATAGGGGTTGATGTTATTAATCTTGCTTAACTTTTGCCAATTCTTTTGTTTAGTTTCACAGTTACATTTTTCACGGTATGGTACCTTTTCGCCTTCCTTAGATTTTTCCATGTGCTTTGTGTTCCTCTTTCCAAATACGGCCCTGCTTTCCCAGGATTCAATACTCCAGTGCCGTATACATCTTCACATTCCCTACTCAATCCTTTTTTCGTTTCATTCTCTATAACCGCCCCCCCCCCCCCACATTCAGCAAACGGGGCTCCATCTCGGCATCCCATGCTGCAAACGCTGTAGGTTTGTTTGCGCTTCAGCTCCTGTGTGAGGAAGCTTGTGAATTGGGCTTGAATCTCGGGGGTGATGGAGGGCACCTGATAGGAACACAGAGTGGGATCAGTGCCCCCAGTAGGTACTAGGGCAGGATGGGGATTGCAGGTTTTACCACATGCAAATAGTAGTGATACAAAGTACTGCTTAATAGGCGTCACACTGCTGCCTTGCCCCCTTGTCCACAGTATGTAGAGTTCAGAGAGGTAGCTCACTCAGAGGGACCTAGGGGTGGGGGCAGAGGGGGTATAGGGGCATGTGCAGGCACAGACCTCTGGCATGTGTGGGTGCGATGAATCCCCCCCGGCAGTTATTCATAGCTACTGGCCGACACCCTCACCCACAAGTGGCGCCACAACCCACACACATACATGTCAGGGGGAAGAGAGAGAGAGAGAGAGAGACAGGCTCAGTTGTGTCACACCCAGTGTTGTTTTTGAACATGAAGCCTGG
The DNA here is from genome assembly GCA_026780765.1 of Petrocephalus schoutedeni. Classification (NCBI taxonomy): domain Eukaryota; kingdom Metazoa; phylum Chordata; class Actinopteri; order Osteoglossiformes; family Mormyridae; genus Petrocephalus; species Petrocephalus schoutedeni. The sequence continues at coordinate 189,557 of JAODKL010000040.1, forward strand.
GGCATGGTGCCGCCATCCAGGGGGGGTGGTTTTTTGCTGTTCTGTGCGTGGGGGGTGTTTTTTTACCATCATTACTGCGTAGGGTGTTTTTTTGCTCTTCTGAGTGTGGAGGGTGTTTTTTTGCCATCATTAGTATGTGGGGTGTTTTTTGTCGTCCATAGTGTGTGGCATGGTTTTTGCCATTTTTAGCATGTGCTGTGTTTATTCCTAGTCCTAAGTGTGCTCACGTGTACACACACGTTTTGGTTCGGTGTATTATGCCATACACTGGTACCCGTGACAGGTCCTGCTTTGTCAGCTGGGTGTGTAGAGGTGTGCATGTAGGGAAAAGGTGTGTGGGAGTGAGATGTGTAGAGGAAGGTGTGTGGGGTGAGGTATTTGGGGGGCGGGGCATGTAGGAGTGAGGTGTGTAGGGATGAGGGGTGTGGGGAAAAGATATGTAGTGAGCAGTCTATGTGTGAGGTGTGTAGGGGTGAGTGGTCTATGTGTGAGGTATGTGTGGGGGTCAGTGGTCTCTGTGCGAGGTGTGTAGGGGCGGGTGGTCTATGTGTGAGGTGTGTAGGGGTGAGTGATCTATGTGTGAGGTGTGTAGGGGTGAGTGGTCTATGTGTGAGGTGTGTAGGGATGGGTGGTTTATGTGTGCTCTGGTATGTTATAGATCAGGTAACATTAATTCACTCACTTGTGTTACATAATTTAATTCTTCCAATAATTTGTAAACTTTGCTTAATACGGCATTATCATATTTAGTTGTGAATATGAATGTAATGTCCATCTTCTGTATCATCTCCATATGTGTGTTATGTTCTGAATATACTGTCAGCTTGGGGCTGTTACCTGATTGGGCCCCAGCTGCCTTTGCCAAGTCATGTGACAGGAAGGAAGGGACATTCCCAGGGTGCCCCCATGTAACTGAGAAACTCAGCACTGTGAGCACAGGAGGCCCCTCTGTCCTTCCTACTGTGCCTCTCCTCTAAGGTGCTGCTCTTGATGGCTTACAGCTTTGGGCTTTCCCTCTCTAAGGGGAGCGTACATCTGTAAGTCTGCCCAGACCCTGTCAGAACTTGCTGTCACTTACATGACTAATTGTTTTCTTTAGGGAGGCCATATTACCAAAAGCAAGCCTACAGAGGTTACAGTTATTAGCCATTAATACTGCCATATATGATTGCAATTAAGTGCCTTGCTCAATGGTTTAAAAGCCAAATCATCAGAGCAACATAAATTTGTGTCTTTTGACACAGAATTCATATTACGACTGTGCCGTGTGCAGGGAGGCTGTCGTCTCTGCTGGCATTCGCCTTCGATAAGGTCACAGCCCGCTGTGTCACAGTGGGTATGAAGCCTATGCGAGGAAATACAATGGACAAAATAAGGAACAGGCCAAAGGGAATGCCAGGGAATGCCAGTCTGACTGGGCTACTGGAGGGGAATGGGGCTGCTAAGGCAATCCAACACTGAGAGATGGAGAGCAGCCTGATTGCACACGCAGAGTTGGGGTGGGGAGGGGGCAGGGGGCGGGGGTTATAGGCGCCACTGTGCTCCTGCGAAATGTCACTCAAAGGCCACAGCTTGACCTTCCGTCGTGAAATCTCCTCAAGGCTGAATCATTTGTAAGAGCCCTTAGGAACTAGAGACCTTTAAGAAGAAGGTCTTTGTTGTGTTTTCTGCCGGAACATTTCCATAAACAACATGAAAAAGCCCATAACATCACAGGAACAAACTCAATTCCAACCAATCACATTGTAGTCTTTTATGAAAGTTCAACCTATGCCTTACAAACACACTGCAAGGTTCACTGAGCAGGAAGCACGCCACATGATACTGTCCTGGTATCACCATGGAAGAGATAAGAGCTTCCTCAGGGGAAACTTCAAGTGTTTGACTGATTTGTCTGATATGCTGATGTGAGAGTTAGCGTAGTTACAGTGCTTGCAGCTGATGGTGCCCTGTCCCTCAGTCCAACCGGGCACACATACTAAATGCAATTGTGATGCATTTCTTCACCTGCCAGCATGGCCATGCGGCATGACGGGCATTTTTGCGGTGGACTGATGGGTTAGTGGGTTGGCAAAACCAGAAAATCGCAAAATTGACTGTGGGGAGCCCAATGTCCAGGGTCGGTTCTAACCCTGGTCCAGCCGTTCTCGCTGCCATGTCTTTCCACCGACTTACAGTTCTTACGTATCTATCCTAATCTATTCATGACAGTCGTAACCCCAAGAAAATGAAACACCAAATAAATACAGGAATCTGATCGTAAACATTTAGACGTGCTCTATCTGAGCCTCATTTGTTTTTGCAGTTTTATTTTCCACATATGAACTGCATGAAGCCGTTGAGTGAAAGAAGTAGTGCAGAGCCGCCAAGGCACAGTGACATCAGGGCCACTGAATTCCTTTAAAATGGGAAATGGGACGTCCGTAATGTGATGCCTGCATATGCTTGCGAGTGTTCTGGCGCTTCCATGCCACCAGAACTGTTAGTCAGCATCACTGCATGAAGCTGCGATTTTAGCATCAACACCACTGGGTGACCCCAAACTGAGAGGGCTTTTGTAATGAACAGACTTTGGGGATCCAGTTACAGAGAGGAGAGAGGTTCAAGCAGGAAGCTTAAATCTGAGTCAAAAACTAGCAAGATCAATGCCAGGTAACCAGAGAAGCAATCAGAGCCAGAGGGAAAATACAGATACAAAAACGTAGGTTCTGGCAAAGGCTCTTTAAGAAAGTACAAAGAAACAATACAAAGAAATCCTGAAAGGGGGAAAGGCAAGAGTCAGTTAGTCGGGAAAACGAAAGCACGAATCAAACATGGAGATAGCAGGTGCATAGAAAATGCTCAGTATGGCACATGGACTCAGTACGGAAGTAATAAGCTTACATCAAACAGCAAATCACAAAGCAGCTGCTGGTGCCCTGGCACCAGGCATCACAAAGCAGCTGTCAGTATTCTGGTGAGGAAGGTCATTGGAGGTGCGGCGGTTTGGCTGGCGGCGGGCGTGGCCGAGGCTGATCAGCTGCGCTCAGGACGGTGTTAAGGTGACAGGGCAGCTGGCATTTCCTTCTTCTGGACTCTTGAACCAGAACCAGCCGTTTTGAGTGTCTTTACACCCTTCCTTTATGAACGGCCCAGGCGGCAGGGAACAGAAACCCTGCCCCTGACCCGATTCGATGGCCTCCTGGCAGATGGTGAAGGATTTATGTGAGCATGTAGATGTTTAAAGGATGACCAAAGCAAATAAACACAAATTAGGCAGCACAAGGATGTCGTCTTTAAATCAACGTCTCGCCCACAGGCACGACACTCCATAAATCTCAGTTCATTCATTTGGTTTCTCTTCCTTCCTCCTCTATGGAAATAAAGTGATGAATTTATGACTGAAACAGCTGAGCTATTATACTATTTATTTTATTAGTAATCGCCCTTTGCTTTTAGGGAATGAAATTGCCTTATTAAACAGTCGGTTTCTCTCTGGCAGTATGAGGTTTAGCTACTCTCCCCGTGGCCTGGGTTCTGGCTCTGCATGCAGAGCAGTGAAAAATCAAGCCCATTCATGAAGGCCGGTCAGGGACAGCCAGTCACCATGGTGATGTGGCTCAGTTCCTCCGGGCTCCTCCCTCCAGCCGAAGTTGGCAAATAATATCTATGCCCTGAGTCCAGCAGCCACATAAGAACAGGCTGTTTAAATTGTTTTTTACAGTTCTGGGTTCAGCAGAATTGCTGCTCCTCACAGCTGTGCCACTCCTGCAAATGAATGCTAATAGTCAGAAAGAAACTGTGATTGATTGTTTTTTTTAATGCCAGCAGAATTGTGTCTCGTCTGTTTTCCTTCAGGGCTTGGCTTGCATTGTTCCGTTCACAGAAGGGGCCCTTGTTGTGTATATGAGCCTGCATTAGCAGATTGCCGCATTAGTGTTCAGGTGCACATCTTGGCCGTATGGCTTAGGAAAGCAGCAAAAAGGTTGAGTTGTTTGAGATTACACATAATCATATCCCATCAGGCCTGTGCTGCCCTGCAGTCTGCACTCAGCCCCCTGATGAATCAATGGCAACAGATGATTTTATGAGCAAAACAGTTGTTCAAATTTGTAAAAGATTTATGTTAGCCAGCTGCAAAAAATATATAATGAAGATAAATTTAATCTGACTATTCATTTGGAATCAAAGAGAACACCAACATTACCACCAGCAGCAGGATTAAGGGAAGCTGGACCAAAGCAGCACTGTGCTGAAGGGTAACATAATACTTTGCTCTATTCAGATTTCTGGTACAACATTTGCTTTGTTAAGTATACGGTCTGAAATCAACACATGAATGTTCCCATGAATTATTATTCCCATATGTACTCTGTAGGCATTTCAAAAAAACATTTTTTATTGGTTCATTTTATACCACATTGCTGTTTTGGCTAGCACTGGCTATGCTGAGATTTCTAATTAGTGGCTCTTTTTAAGCAGAGGCTGGAGTGAATCTTCCCCAGTTTCTCCTCTTCTCCTACATACTACCCCTCCTGGGGCGTAGACCTCCAGCAAGGGATCTCTGGGTATCTTGGTCCTGGGCTTTCCACTCCAGCTGACCCCAGGTGTTCCCCTTCTTTTGGTGTCAGCTTCAAGGTCTTGGCACCACCTATTTCTGGGCGGTCCTCTGTTTCTCTTTCCTTGGGGATTCCATGTCTGCTTGGGAACGTATGAGTACAGTCATCCTGATCTGGGCACTGGACCTGCTCTTTATCTTCACAAGGATATTGTGGAGTTCTTGGGAGTTTCCCCAACCAGTCTACATGTGTTTTGTGGACTTGGAAAAGGCATGTCACTTAGCATTACTGGCAGTAAGTGAGACTCATTCCCAGGGGTTGTCGCACTCCTCCAGGACTGCCCTTTGTCAACAATCCTTTCCATAACTTTTCTTCAATAATTTCCAGCTAGGATGAGTATCAGCACTTCCAGGTTTGAGGCTATGATTCTCTACTAGAGTAGGGTGGATTGCCCCTCTGGGTTGGGGATGAGTTACCGCCTCAAGCAGAGGAGTATAACCATCTCAGCGTCCTGTTCATTAGTTTGGAGTGAATGGATGGAGAGATTTCCAGTGGATCAGTGTAGCGTCAGTAGTTATTGGGGCAGTGTACTGGTTGGTCATGGTGAAAAGAGAGTTGGAAGACAAACCTATTGATTTTGCGGGTCAATCTACATTCCTTCCCTAATTTATGGTAGTGTGACTGAAAAGATGAGATTGCAGATACACTGTAGCTCACACTGCAGCATGGATACTCTGTAGCTCATATGAACTGCAGCATGAACTCACTGTAGCTCACACACACTACAGCATGGACACTGTCAAGATCGATCCCTGTCCTGTGGCTTTCTGTATGTCATTTCTCCATTTGGCTGCCAGGAGTCACTGGCCATCCCATCTGTTTTTAGATCCTGGTGTGTTCTCCTATTCCCTGCGCTGTTGCATGGCTGAATGGGCTAAATGGGCAGCTGTGTCATCCAAGCTTCCCTGTTGTTATGGGTTGGAGCCTGGCCCGGGGAGCAGGAAGACAGCCTAGGAGCTAAGGGCTGGCCAGCAACACCTGCTGGCCAAACAGGGAAATGACATAGAGGGCAGGACAGGGATCAATCCTGACAGGACACACGGCAGCTCACAGACACAATGCAGCTGATTGTTACTGCAGCATGGACATTTGCAGCTAACACACACTTTGGGTCACACAAACTCATGCTTAGACTCACACTAGCATGGACACATTACAGTTGATACACTGCAGCATGGACACACTGCAGCTCACTCACTGCAGCATGGAGACATTGCGTATCACACACACAGCAGCACGGTCACAGTCCAGCTCACATGTACTGGGCACACTGAATGTCACACACACAGCAACATGGTCACACTGTAGCTCAAATCTACTGCAACTTGAACACACTACAGATCCCACACATCGAAGCTAAAAAACACCACACATTGCTTTTCACACACACTGTAGCTCAAATACAGTGGTTCATGTACATCGCAGCTCACACACCACAACTCGGACATACTCCCTCATACACACTGCAGCTCACTGCCACCTGGATACAATGCAACGCACACACACTATGGGTAACACACACTCTTGCATGCACACATTGCAGCTTACACAAATTTCAGTTCACATATACTGTGGCTCATTCACTCATGTTATATGCAGCTGCCCAAGCAAATGGACAAACATGTATGCAAACACCTATTCTCATCCACATCACGCATATACAGCTGGATACATATGGTACACATGCAGAGACACACGTATGGCAGGTAAATTCTGCCTCTGTCTTCTGCTCTGCAGCCTCTGCTGGGTCTCTTGCTGCAGAATGCTCTAGCTTCAGACTGCGGCACCATGCCTTTTGCCCAAACACTGCAAATTATTGAGCTGCTGCACCCCGCGCAGCAGTAGGTCC
>JAODKL010000040.1:204020-214843 GCA_026780765.1 Petrocephalus schoutedeni
GGGGGGGGCTCATTCGGCACCCCATCTGTCCGGCAGATGTGCAGTCTGCCTATGGACCCAGCCTCCATCCTCCATGCCACTTACTGTACTTCCCCTTGCTACAAAACAGCGACCTTGTCGTCTCTCTCTCCTGATTGGATTCAAACCCCCACCCCCCAGGCACCCTGAAGAGGAAGTGGGGGCAGCTGGGGCACCAACACCGATTTTACTGTCCTCCTGCCACCTGGCAAATTAACAAGTGCCTCACGTGAGGTTCTGCTCCCCGTGGGTGGTGGCATGCCTGCAGTCAGAAGGTCTCTCGATCAAATCCTGTGCTTGGCATCATGATGTCACTGGGGCCCTTGACTGCAGCTGCTGCAAATAAAGTCAGGTTTGACAGGTGGTACCGGGGTATGATGACCGAGATGACCTCTTTAGGTTCTGGGTGTGCATTTCTTTTAACACACGTTTAGTCACACACGAGTGTCCAATGCCTGGAACCACTTACTGGTACAGAACCCTAACCGTGTTGGGGTCCACTTATTGTTTACTGGTTCTAAAAATAGGCATGTTCACATATCTAGAGACCCCCCCCCCCCCCCCCCGTCCTACCGAGGGGCTGTTTCCCCTGTCCTCGATGACATGCCATTGCAACATGTCACCCCTGGGAGTATGAGAGTGCACTGGGCTTAGGTGCAATGTCAGTGTGTGTGAGCGTTAGTGTGCGGGTCTCTCTATAAGAGAGAGAGAGATAGGGAGTGAGTGAGTGTGTGAGAGAGAGAGAAGGATAATAACAAACATGTGGAAACCCCACACTTTACTGTATTGTATTTTATATGCTCCTTTAGGCTTGCCTGTATGTGTGCACACACATGTGTTTGTATGTTTACTTGTATGCATATGTGTTTGTATGTTCATATAGGTTTGTTTGTGTGCACATATGTTTGTATGTTCATGTGCTTGTATGGCTGCATGCCCATGGGTTTGTATGTTCATATGGTTTTGAATTTGTCTTTGTATATATGTTACTGTGTATTTCTTTGTGTGTTTGCATGCTGGTCTTCATATGTTTTTATGCATGGATGCACATGGGTTTGTAGGCATATGTGTCCTGTCAGCTTCTAACTACAGCCTGCACATATTCAGATTTTTCAGATAAAGAAGCAGATGCATGGCTGATGTTGCTCTGCAGATGAAAAAGCTCTGTGCCCTTTATAATGCCGGGGGGCCCCGCCCACCCCATGGGAAAAATGCAAGTTCACAAGCTTGAGATGTTCCTTCAGCTTGGTCCCTTTTCAGCTGTTTCTCATTGGGCTCCAGCGAAGCCTGTGGCCCCATCCCATCTGTGCCTCCCACATCGTCCCCCTCTGCCCCACCCCCACCGCAGGCAGCGCCATGTTACATCCGCTAAAGTTCTGCTTCCCTGGTGCCTTCATGTTTACCATCTCTGGCTCCCTGTTGGCCCTTTAAATAATCTGTAGGCTGCCACATATACAGTAGTTTTTTTCCCCCCAAAACAACATGCGGAACTTTCAGTAATGTATTTAGCTGGATAATGAAAAGGACTCGGGGTGGCGCAGTGGCTCAGGCTCCGGACCCCCTGCGGCCCTGACTAGGACAAGTGCTTACAGAAAATGCATGGTTGGATAAATGGGAATAACTTTAGGGTAAGTCTACTAAACAGCTGACGGCTCCCAGATTTGACCATACAATCTTATGGTAACAGGTCAGAACTCTAAGAACTGGGCTGTTGACACATGCATCCTTACTTTGTTTGGTTTCACCCAGCTCAGGTTGCCCTGCAGGCCGTGAACTTGTATACTTGGTTTGGTATTTGGTATTCTTTTCTGTTCTCACATATGATTATTGCCTAATCCATTGCTTTCTAATATTAATGTTGCATTTTGAGATTGACGTTTCTCTCCAGGTCACCCTTACTTGCCCAGCTCATGCATTTGGACCCTCTCCTCATTTCATTATGGCTACCGGTTATCATTTTGAAAAAGTGCATTTGCAAAAGAAAACAACTGTGCCACTGGGAGACTGGCTCCTGTAAAAGAGACATCATTGGCATCTCCCTACATTCTCTGCAATATTATAAATAGTTCCTGCCTGTTTATTGTTATCTATAGAAGGGATCTAACATAGTAGGCTACTTTCCCTAAACCTCTGGTTAGAGACTTGGTGTGCATTACAAAACTTAGCCTTTATTGGTAACTGGGAGTTTTTCAGGGCAACAGCCAGGCTTTTATAAATGGGACAGTCTCCATCCTAACTGGAGGGGATCAGTTATGTTATCCCAAAACATAGCAAATAAATTACCTGCCTGACTGAGAGTACCAACCAGGGTCAGCCTTATGATCTTAAATTGAAGGTTGCTTACTCTCCCACCTTTAGATCATGTCTGGCCATGACCCAGGTATCAAGAATTGATCCCAATATTATAAAAGATTTTACATTTGAAGCAATGCCAATTCCAATGGCATCTGATACAGCCATCTATTTTCTTATAATATACAGACCACCTGGGCCATATACTTAATTTCTGACTGAATTTAGGGCGCTTCTTACTGACTTGGTCATTATAGTACTTGCAGATTTCAATATACGTGTAGACATAGAAACCGACGGCTTCAGTAAAAGTTTCCTGTCCCTCCTGGACTCTGTTGAATATTACCAGAATATAACGGGACCAATGCATGTGCACAATCATACACTAGACTTGATTATCACTCGCAGAGTTTCTGTTCATCATGTATCCATCTGTCCATTGAATGATTCCTTCTCCAGCCATTTTCTAACCACCTTCGTGATTCAGCCGCCCACTGTGACTATGGTGGACAAGACTATTTCGTCACCTAAATGATAGAAATTCCCTACGACTTATTAATGCAGTAACTAATGTGAACTTCATGTCTAGTACAGATGTCAACAAAGTCACACATGACTTCAATACAGTGGTTAGTCAGATTCGAGACGAAACAGTGCCTTTGAAAAATAAAGTTGTAAAAGCCACCAGACACTCCCCATGGTTTAATGATCACACAAACCCTTATCCTCGCTCCTTTACCCTTATGCTTTCTCCTCACTCCACCCCACTCATCCATGTTCCTCCTCACTCAGTCATAAGTGCATCTAGGCTGAGGTTCCAGTGAATGTCCAGGTATCGGTATAAGCAGTGGTGTATTGTTAGTAAATACATAAATGTATACCTTGGCAGGTTATAATGCACCAAACATTTGCAACAGAAGCTGCCTATGGTTCTGTGACCATTGCTGGAATTTGGAACCAGAGGCAGCTCTGCTACATTTTATTTGTATAGAGAATCACACACATGTTCTTAGTTTGCACTTCCTGGGTTTAGGGGCTTCCCGGCTCCCAGTGGTCACTTCTGATATCTTTTTCACACAACACAAAGAAGATGACTGGACAGACACCGTCATTGTAATGCTTGAGATCAACTTAACAGTCAAAATACTGTCGCTGAGGATATCCCTCAACTGCTAAAGCTGATATGTGTTCCATGGCTGTCCTTTCCATTGACAATGAGTTCCAGATGATGTAAATGCATTTCTTGGAAAATGAAAACGCCACATTGTACATCTTGTCAAATGGAAGGCAGGTGATAAACTGCAAGTAGATGATGACTATGTATGTGATTTGACAAGTAACCAAACAGTAGGTTTTAAACCAGCAACCTTCTGATCACTGACACAGAGGTCTAACCTGCTGAGCTACAGACTACTCCCATCAGTACCATGCTATGGTTATGCTTTGCAGAAGCCTCTCTACAGTCTTATTTACAAACCAGGATTTCATCACTTATCCAATCATCCATCCATCCTTCCTTCAATTTGGCATCCTGATCAGGGACACATGGGGGTCTGGAGCCTATCCCAAGCAGCATGTGGAGTACACCGGGGCACCCTAGGAGAGATGTCAGCCCTTTTATTGGTTATCAGGTCATTTATTTTTTTAAACTGTACCATACTGTACAGTCGTGGCCAAGAGTTTTGAGAATAAGACAAATATTGGTTCTCACAAAGTATGCCGCTTCAGTGTTTTTAGATCTTTTTGTCAGATGTTTCTATGATGAAATGAAGTATAAATACAAGCATTTCAAATGTTTCAAAGGCATCTATTGACAATTACATCAAGTTTAATCAAAGAGTCAATATTTGCAGTCTTGGCTCTTTGTTTCAAGACCTCTGCAATTTTCCCTGGCATGGTGTCAATCAACTTCTGGGCCAAATACTAACCAATGGCAACTTCATCCATCCATCCATTTTCCAACCCGCTTTTTCCTATCAGGGTCGCGGGGGGGTCCAGAGCCTTTCCCAGAAGCTATGGGCATAAGGCAGGGAACAGCCCAGGATGAGGGGCCAGCCCATTGCAGGGCACACTCACACCAGTCACTCACATGGGAAATATAGGAACTCCAATTAACCTCAGCATGTTTTTGGACTGTGGGGGGAAACCCCACAACGGCACGGGGAGAACATGCAAACTCCACACACATGGAACTGGGCAGGATTCAAACCCTTGTCCCAGAGGTGTGAGGCGACAGTGCTAACCACCGCACCACCATGTCGCCCCGATGGCAACTCATTCTTGCATAATCAATTCTTTTAGTTTGTCAGAATTTGTGGGGGTTTGTTTGCCCACCTGCCTCTTGATGATTGACCACAAGTTCTCAATGGGATTAAAGTCTGGGGAGTTTCCTAGCCATGGAACCAAAATTTCGATGTTTTGTTTCCAAGCCACTTAGTTATCACTTTTGCCTTATGGCACGGTGCTCCATCATGCTAGAAAGGCATTGTTCTTCACCAAGCTGTTCCTGGATGGTTGGGTGAAGTTGCTCTCAGAGGATGGTTTGATACCATTCTTTATTTATGGCTGTGTTCTCAGGCAAAGTTGTGCATGAGCCCATTCCCTTGGGTGAGAAGCAACCCCACACATGAATGGCCTCAGGATGCTCAAATGTTGGAATGTTTACCCCAGTCCTCAGCATACAATCCCGGCTCTTTTTGCAGAATATCAGTCTGTCCTTGACGTTTTTAATGGAGAGAAGTGGCTTCTTTGCTACTCTTCTTGACACTAGGCCATCCTCCAGAAGTCTTCACCTCACTGTGCATGCAGATGCACTCACACCTGCCTGCTGCCATTCCTGAGCAATTTCTGCACTGGTGGTGCCCCAATCCCGCAGCTGAATCACCATTAGGAGACGGTCTAGGCGCTTGCTGGACTTTCTTGGGCGCCCTGAAGCCTTCTTCACAGCAATTGAACCTTTTGAACAATTGAACTCCAATTGAACGAGGGACTTTGCAATTAATTGCAATTGATCTGATCACTCTTCATAACATTCTGAAATATATGCAAATTGGTATCATGAAAACTGAAACAACAAACTTTGAGAAAATCAATATTTGTGTCATTCTCAAAACTTTTGGCCACGATTATAGGTAGTTTAAGCATCTTAGTAAAACAAAGACCTTGGGGGATTCTCTTGGAAACTTAAGGACTGGGTTGTGTTTCTAACAAGTGAAAAGTCTTCCAGCTTCACCTCAAGCAAGGCTGCTGTTTCCTCAAGAGGACCTTCACCAGCTGGGAATGTGGAACTGATGTTTGAAAGGAATGTGTAGTTTGACCCGAGCACAATTGGGGCTGGTGCATAAATAAGGAGATGATCTTGTGCTTTATGGTGAAGGTTGGAGAAGCCTGGGACAAGAGTGCACTCTGAGGTTGGCGCAGCAGCATATGGCTCGTATGTGGAGATGCCATGAAAATCACAACCTGCATTTCTGGCTGCCGACAGTGTGTTTATTGCCCCAGATAAAACCTAGGGGTGTTGAGAAGCTTGTATACTGAGGCATTCAATTTAGCCAGCAGTTTCAGCGAAAGGGCCCCTCCATCTAGAGTGCTCAGACCACTTCTTCGCTTAAAGAGGCAAATATCTGTCATATTCTTGAAATTTAATATAACCTTACTCTAAAGGAAAGGATTGTCTGTAAGCACTACTACTACCCATGCGCCACAAAAATAATCTACACAAAATAGCAACAGTTCACACTCTGGAATGTCTTTTAATTCATGTTTGTTTTTATTTATTCTTCTTCTATTGTTCAAATTTTTCAGACAAAATATGGCTACATTTCTGGCTCCCTCAGCAGGAATAGATCTGGAAGAGAGCCCCCCCATACTCAAAGAAAGTAGGATCGGTTTTTGTGTTAGCAAGATTTAGCTCTCGCTTTACGTTAGAGTTTGTCATCCACTGCTATCACCGGGGTGCTCTGGGTACGCTTTCCCAGGCCCTGGACTGCAGGGGACCATATGGGGACCCACCCCCCTTCCATTCAGCAGAATGTACCCAGGGAGGCCAAGGTGACATTTCGTCAGTTGGCCCAGAATCCTTTGCTACGATCCTGTGCACAGTCTCTGCTTTATGTAGCTGAAGTCTTGGCTCGTAATACTTATGCGTTTCAACAGAATCCCTCTGTCCTCAGGCTGTTCAAATCATTTCAGATCAATCCTCATTCCCTCAAGGTGCATGTAACATCTTAGAGCTGTTCCTTTGTACATAATCATAACATTGGGTCTTATATAACAAGTTATAACAGGCTATCATGACAGGTCGTTACATCTTCGTAAGCAGCAAGCACAACCAGTTACTAGGGAAGAGCTGTAAAGCACCACAGTCTTGAAACCTTTAACTGTCATGTTTGCCAGCTGCCATGACAGCTGTCAGAATCTGCCACTGGATATTGATGACCATGGTACTGAAACATAAACATGACTCTGGGGTGCTGTGACCCTGCTTCGCTTGCCGAGTATCAGGGCTGCTTACAGTCGATGCAGGGGTGTCAGGTGTGGTTCAAGCAGCGCTTGGGTCACATGACCCACCACATTTCTGAAGGACACGTTCAGGCAGCATGTGCAGGTTCTGCCCGCCAGGCATTAATGCTCCGCAAATTACTACTGCCTGGAGAGGACACACACACACATAGCCCACAGCCCCGTGCACATTCACACAAGACACAGCCCCGTGCACACTCACCTGGGACCCAGGCCTGTGCATATTCACACACACTCTACCCCATGCACACTTACACAGGGGGTGGGGGGTTCCTGTTTCGACATTACCATACCACAGTACAGTGTGGTATGATGCTGTGAGCTCTGCCAGCACCCTGACTGGAGGGGAGACTGTTTTTCTGTCCTTTTTAAGCTGCCTAACAGACATGCGCCCCACTTTCAGTCGGATTTTCTGAATCCCTCAGCAGCAGGATCCCTATTCTGCAGAGAGCCCTGCCTCATCTCCTTCACGGCACGCATCCAAACAGGCCACCTCCTTCTCTCTGCCGCGGACAGGCTGGGATCTGCCTGCTTTTATAAAATGTCTTTAGCCTGGGTTAAAAAGCAGCAGCTGTTGCTGCAATCTGGGCACGGCCAGACGGCGACACCGGTGCGGTTCCCCCACCATGGGTGCCTGCTGGGCTGTATGGTGCTCCCACATCACACTAGTGAGAAAGGCACATCAAACGGTATGACTGAAGGAAACAGTGTTATACCTGGGATGTAAACCCATAACCCACATGTCAAATGTGTGAGGGCTTATATATACATGTATATGTATCTATATATCACCGTGCATGTTTGTCTGACACCTTTGGTATTAGGTTTGATGCTTTCGATATTTTGTTTGACGCCCTTGATTGTAGGCTTGATCATTTCGATATTATGATAATAATCTTTATATTCAGTTTGACACATTTGATATTAGTCTTGAGCCTTTTGATACTGGTCTGGATACCTTTTATATTAGGTTTAATTCCTTTGATATTAGGGGCATGTCTGAGTGGGATGCTGTGCAAAAATAAGGATTTGATGTAGGAGGCACATGAGAGCGCAGCTCACTGCAAATCATTTATAACTGCGCACATCTGCCAGTCAGCATATATGACTGCTTAGATATGTGAGTTTGCATGTATGGCTGCACAGACATGCAAGTCAGAGTGCATTATTGCTCAGGCATGATCCAAGGCCTGCCAGAAGCATACAGAAAGCCAAGCCTCCCCCAGCGATTATACCTCAGACAGGATAGCTGTCAGGTTTTCCGGGCAACAAACCTTCCATATGGGGCACTGGGGCTTTTCAACCATTTGCATACAAACTGAGAACCAAAGCTCCAGAAAGGGTTGTGATCTCACAGGCTGGTGTCTCGGTAGAAGAAGTCATGACCCCACAATATAGTGTCTCGGCAGAAAGGCATATGACCCCCTGAGCCAATGTCAGTAGAAAGGGTCATGACTCCATGCACCAGTGTCTGAGCAAAAAGGGACGCGACACCATACGCCAGTGTCTCACCAGCTCTGCATTCCATCAGTGGCAGCATGTGGAAAAACAGCACAGGACCTGCAGCATGGCGTCAGTCCCTGAAACCACAGGGGGGCCCTCACTGCCTCCCAGGGGGGTTAAGCTGTAAGCTTGACAGGGCTCATACTCCCCCCCACCCCTCCACCACCCCGGAGCCCTGCCAGAGCAGAGCGGCCCCTCTCTGTACCCCCTCCAAGCCTCTGTACCTGCTGCACCCCCTCCACCATGTTCTGCTCTCTTGCTCTGAATTTTCAGCTTGTTGTCATAAACGGGCTTTGACCTCATTTTCATTTTCATTTTCATCCAGAGTTCTATCAAAGGCCTTTTTTGTTCAGTCCATCCAGCTGTCCTGCACAGACACACCTCAAGCGCTGAGCTGGCGGTGGCATGGGGTGCCTCCAGGAGGACGACCTGCCTTCATTCCAGGTGGCAGGAACTCCAGGCCCGCAAAAGTATTTCAGTACATCACATCAGTCATACGCCTGTTTATCTTGTCCTTTTATAGTCAGCTATGCAATTCTGAAACCTCACTACGTCTTCCTATTCCCTCTGCTATTTCCTGGCGGTCATTCCCGGTTTTCATTCTTTGCTTTCCACATGAAATTGCAGATGGATGTTGGATCATTGATCAGTGTAAAAAAGCACCACCTACCTACCCCCAATGTCCTAGGCTGCCCTCTCCTGCCAGCTCAGCGCCCCCACCAGGCAGGCAGATGAATTCACGCGTCTCTCTCTCTCTCTCCTTTCTGTTCATCCATTCTTCATCAGCAACAATGCTGTCGGTGAAAAGAATTACACACCCAACATTTTGTCTGCTCCTTTTATTACTATTTACTGTTGTTCTATTATTTGTTTTATTTTTTTTTTAGTTGACACATTAATCTAAAGCTACCTAATTATAAATGCATTTCTTTCTTGTCAAGACCCATCTGTTCCAGGAATTCCTGTACTAGCCTGATGCTTCTCTATGCTCCCTGAAAGTGCATGAAGTTGCACTTCAGGCCATTAAATAATCTTACCAGGCTCTCCCTTTTTTGGAACATGTTGTGTTACTCCTGGTCCAGTACTGCTCACACTTTTATTCATCAGAAGCTCACCCTAGCTGCAGTTATGCCAAGTCGACTCCCTGACAGCCGTATGTCAGTAATGTGCTGTTTGCCTCTCATGTACGTCGCTTTGGACAAGTATCTACTAGATAAAAATAAATGTTAAATATGGTGGAGTATGTTTTGGGCCAGTTCTAGCTATTTGCTTGGGACTGTAATCGTCAGGACATGGGGCAGTGCACTGATACCTCTGGTCCGCTGGTCCGCCCCAGATACCTGTCCCCACCTCCTACCTGCCAGTGGCCCGCTGCCGGCCCCCGTGCTCCAGCACCCCCCCAGCCGTTTAGCCTCTCGTTCACACCTTCCTACACCTGAGGAGACATTGGAGGGGAGCTGGCCTGCTACCAAGCAGCTCGCACTCATAAAGCCTCCCCATCTTTTTCTGAAAACATGTTCACTTGAAACGCTGTGGCTGGATAATGAAACTCCTGTTTAAAAATCCCCCGTAAAGTGCTTAATAGAGACTTTATGGAATTCTATTCTGTTAAAATTGAAATGTGATTCAGTACAAGGGTTTAACTAAAATGTTTTTTTTCTTCAGTAAATCCTGCCTTTTACAATGTTGACCTGAGGCAACGGCTCCAGCATTAAATGCTATCCATCCATTCATCCCTTCATCCATTCATCCCTCCATCCATCTATCCTTCCATCCATTCTACCTTAAAATCCAATACAAAGTTTCAGACTTGTAGCATTAACAATCATGGATCACTGTGAAGCAAATATGCAGTATTATCGCTATATATAATATCATAATGGGATAGCTTTCTTCACTGGTCAGTTTAGTAACCCACAAATTCTTAGAAAACATTGACTGGTGCCTATGATGACCTCAGGAGCCGTGCCTTTATGGCTGAGTCCCTGCTTGGGATCAGTGCCCCCCCCCCCCCCAGGGTGCCTGGCCTTCCCGGGACAAGCTCCAGGCTCCCAGCACCCGCACTGGATGAGCGCTTGCGGGGAATGGAGAGAGGGATTATTCCCAGCTGCAGGCAAAACCACCAGCTCACTTTCCATTGCTCTGAGTGAGACGTGAAAACTATATAATTGCCAGACATGATTTCACAAGGTGAAAATTGTTTCATTTTGATTCACAAAGTTAAACTTTTCATGCTTATAAAAATGCATTCAGCTAATAAAGTGTGAGACTTATTTTTCACATCTGTGACCTCTTTCTCTCTCTCTCTCTCTCTCTCTCTCTCTCTTTCTCATTTTTGATTTTAATTCCTATTCATCCCAAGTGTACTATGGAAAAAGTTCCTCTGGATCATGAATGCATGCTTGTTGCAATGCTGGGGGTGTCACTGCATCAGGGGTGATTGTAGCATCTGACCGATAGGAGGGACTAAGCCTGGGACCCCCCCCCCC
>JAODKL010000040.1:222491-255290 GCA_026780765.1 Petrocephalus schoutedeni
TTTGCCCCCCCCCCCCCCCCCCCCCCCCCCCATGACCTTGAACAGGATAAGCAGTTTCAGAAAATGGGTGGATTATGGCTCCAACCAAAAAATTAATTCAGTACCATTTTTTGCCAAAAGTAAAGTACCTGATGCTGTTGAAAAGCATCCAACATCTATCATGATGGCCTCAGCAGCCAAAGTTGGGAGAATGCTGTTGAAATGAGTCCTGTTTGTGTCTCTGGCTTGAGGAAGAGGACAACCCTCTGTAATCTCTGTAACTCTCTCTCTCTCATACACACATACACACACACACACATGTTTGTATTGCTTAGTAAATCTTAGTGAGGACCGTCCATTCATTTCTATGGGAAAAACCCTAATCCCAATCATGACACCCTTAACCCCTACCCAGCTCAAACCTTGGCATTTTTACTTTATAATTGCATTCACAGATTGTCACGGTTTGTGCGCGAACGACGACCCATGATGCAGGCGGTTCTTGAGACACGGAAGTTTATTCCAGAAAACAGGACTTGAACAGGTACAACGAATGAAACCGTAAGCGATGTACGGAGATATACATCCCTGGTACATACAACAATCGACAATGGGGACTGGACGCAGGTAGACTAAATGCGTAAGATATCAGGATCAAACACGGGGCAGCTGGGAACAATCAAGACATACGCACGTGAGGAACAAGGGGCGTGGCACAACCGGAAAACATGGACAGACCGTGACACAGATTCTGTCTGAAGTAGTGCCCTCACTAGTCACATTTTTTGAGGATTTGCTATACTTGTGAGGTCCTTGGTAAGGACCTTTGCGGAGTGATTAGGGGCTAAGGGCCTTGCACAAGGACCCAGCACTGAAATCACTCTGCCGACTCTGGGGTTTGAGCTGGTGATTTTCTCATCACGGGAACAGTATCCTAACCCGCTGAACCCCACACCACCTCCAAAACCAATACATCTCAAATAAACAATGTGAAAATATTCCTGTCAGGTTCTCAGCTGATAATGGCAAGTGCAGCTTCGGGGATTCCAGCTTGCATAATAACTGTAAAACTATTATGGTCTGCAGAGTGTTACCATTGGCAGTGAGGCTGTTTATTGGCCATTTAGTGGCTACTCGCTTGCCGCTTAGTAGCTATTTTTTCTCCATTTGCTGGATCCTTTGCAGCTGCATCCATCTGATAGTGTTTTGGAGTATTTGGCCGCATCAGTGCTTGATGCTGGTCTGGATCCCTCCGCAGCAGGGACCTGCTATCATGCATCATTTCACCTGCATTTCAGACATTCCAGTTTAACCCACGGGAGTCCCCCCCCCCAAAGACCTCAGTCTATAGCTGGCTGTATTCTTCAGACAGGTCTGCAGGGGGCATCGCCATTGTAAGTGGCCAGAACAGGCACGGCAGGCTGGGCAGCAGAAGTCAGGACCTTACCCCTCTGGTTTGGACCAGTCCTGTGGGCCTAAACGGAGCCATTTGGGAGACCTCACATGCATCAACAATTTTACGACCCGGCTCAAAGCAGTAACAAAAAAGGAGGACACGTGCTTTTAACTTAGAAACTCCAGGATTTATTAAAGGAACTTCAAGCAGGAATGAAAACATGACTGAAGAAATAATGCACAGGAGTCAGGAAATAGTCAGTGAAACCAGTACTATAAAGTGAATGTTTAGATGAGTGAGAAGTAAGGTGCTGTGCAGTGTAAAATTAGTGCGAAAAAACAGAGAGCTGAGGAGTACAGCCATCTCTCCCTGGCTGAGAGCTTAAAAAGTTGGGCACAGGTAGACCAGACTGTGGGGAGGCAAGTTAGAGAAAAATAACATGGATCATCACAACAAGCATCTTCATAAAGACTGCAATGCACACACTCATAATCACTTGGGTGAGCCCATTAGAAGCTCACTGACAAATTGCTTTTAACACCTGACCATTCTCTCAGGAGGAAGCCCCGTCTGGGCTGTCTGTCACCTTTTAGGATTCAGCCCAGGCAAACTCACAAGACTGACTTCTTTGGATAGCCGTTCATGGGGGCCCAACTCCCTGTTTTACTCGGTCAAGATCTCCACAATGAGAATTTTCTTTGCTTTACTATCTGTTTTGGAATATAATATACCTCCAAAGGCCTCTTTTCAACCTGTAAATATGACAGCTCATGAATAAGGCGTGTGTTTAAGGTGAAGCTGTGTGCAGCAGTAGGACTTTTATACTTCATTTACACCCCCACACAAGCACAGACAT
Organism: Petrocephalus schoutedeni; assembly: GCA_026780765.1. Lineage (NCBI taxonomy): Eukaryota > Metazoa > Chordata > Actinopteri > Osteoglossiformes > Mormyridae > Petrocephalus > Petrocephalus schoutedeni. The sequence continues at coordinate 224,723 of JAODKL010000040.1, forward strand.
CTAGGATTTGAACCAGAACACTAAAAATAAATTCAAAAATGAAAAGAATTTTGCCCCTGCCAGAAACACAAAAAGGCAAGAGGGGATTAAAGAATGCTCACAATGTAAAAACATCTCAGCAGTGTTTCAGGAGCAGGTCAGTAATTCTCTCTTTACTCTTAAAGATTCTATTTGCTCTCCTTTTTATTCAGCAAGACTATTTTTATCTTTAAAATTGATTTCTTGCTATGCCCGATATGGTTTTACGCCTTAACTGGGCCACTGCTGAATTCTGTAGACTGGACATAAATTACAGCCACACTCTACATGCCAGGACATGGGGGGGGGGGGGGGGTTAGAGATGGAGAGGGGAGGGGGGAGGGAGAGAGGGAGAGAGGGAGACAGCCACTATACTGTTCCACACTGATTACAGGAGAAGGCCTCCAATGTGAGCACGAGACACTTGGGACCCGTAAACTCAGCCAGCCAGAAGTTAGCACATGGTCAGCAAGGTGCAAGGGAGCAAAAACGCTGAAAGGGCAAAAAAAACAATTTCCTGTTAGTGCTCCAGAGCCCTCCAGAATGTCAAACGCCTATTGATTCATAAATATTTATGTTTATATGAAATGACAGGCTGTGCTTCTTGGTATTTTGCAGGGAGTCTTAGCTTTGTCCTTGAGAACATTTCCCTTCTGGCTTTTTGTTTTACTTTCTTCTTCACCCAATAAAACATTTTCACCATGGACAGATCAAGGGTAAAGTCTAGTAGCTTAAAGCACCCTTTGAATCTTGGAATAGAAGTACATTTCAGAATTGGAGCCCCACCCCTACATAAGCTGCAATGTGGTTTGAGTCGGCCATGTATCTCTGTCTCCATTGCATCTTTTCTGTGCCTGCGACTAGGAGATGAATTCTGGTCTATTCAATTGTAGATCAATGATTTGTTAAGATAAAGCATTTCATTACAGGACATTTATGAAGAATGAATCTTAAAAACCTTGATGCATATCTAAAGAGAAGCTAGTTCACAAGCTCTTTGGTTCACTTGTATGCCCTAGTGACTACACTTTATAGTATTTTATCATTTAAATCACTGTTTATTCATGATCTTGCTTTTCTTTTACAGTAAGTAGTTAGCCTCAACACTGGTACTCTTAGTTTTATTTCCCCATTACTCCATTTTGTGTTTGTCGCTAGGGACAGTGGTTTCTAATTCTGTGACAGGCATGGCTGTTTGCAACAACTTCCAGTCTGCCAGGAAGCAAATGTCGATACCTGCTCCTCCAAACCATGCTCATTGATTCCCCTTCCTTGCCCATGTGGCCGGTGAATAAAAGACAGAACATTAGCAGTTTATGTTGTTAAACAATGCTTCATAACAGCAGACACAGTCTTATTATGCACGCCACTTGCGTGCCGTAAACCCAACTGAAGAGACGATTGTTAGGACTAAGATTGCGGAATGGAGTAGGAGCAATTATGCAGTATAGGGAGCTGATTACACCACTGTGGTGTCTGGGGGGGTAGGGCTGGGGAGGGACGATACGGAACGGATGGGATAAGCTTTAGAAAGATTCTAATTCTGGAGGAAATGTGCTACCAAATGAGCCATGCTGACTATCCTGCTCTCTGGTGCTCTACCCTAATCATCACAATGCATTGTTTTATTGTTCTTTTTTATGAGAAGTAAACATTTCACTCTTTTCAGGCTATCATGCTACCATTAGTGCTCTGTTATTAACAGACACTCTTTATATAGCTTGAAGAAGATTAAATGCTTGTTTTCTGCATTATATGAACAGAGGTAACAATTTTAATAGGTTTTATTTTATTTTATTTATTTATTTATTTATTTGTTTGTTTGTTTGTTTGTTCTGTGGGGTGTATGGTAAGCCCTGCAGGAATCCATGCAAAACAGGGAACTTAACCAGAACTTCATCTACTTATGTTTTATGCACCTGCAGGTCGTGGATCACAACTAGCACTCAATTAGCAAGCAATTAATGGCTTTTACATGCATTACCTTTTACATACATTACCTTGGCCTTGTTCTGGCAGCCAAGGGCATCCTGACAGTCTGGATCAATGGCTAAGGTTCATGCATGGACAAATGGCATTTTAGTAGTTGATATTTGATAGCTTCATGTTCTACAGTTTGCATTTCTACTTATTGTATATGCTGAGTTGGTGAATTTACATTGTTCAAAGGTTAATACTTCTACCTGTTATATCATTAAGAACTTTTATCCTGGTTGAAATAAAATGTCTGCTCCTCAGCATGTGAACAAACAACCATTAGGCTAGTACATTGGTTCTGGGTTTTATTTGCGACATCTTCAGCAGTTAAAAGCATGTTCAGTAATGAATTGTTTGTTAATTATTTGTACAAGATTAAACAAAAAAGTAGAAGACTTTTTAAGCATAAAATAAGCAGAGGTTAACTGTAAAATCACTCTATTAAAATCTAAATATTAATGTTTTATATTTTCTATTACTGATTTGGATGATTGCCACTAGTAAGTATGCTACCTGTGATCACTGATATACTGCTGCCCTCTGGTGTCGGCAATGATTAACGCATACTTTATATATCGGTTGTTACCCGTAAAATAAAGTGTAGTGTGGGTAGAATTAATTAATAGTAGCCCTTTGTATTTACAGGCCCTTTGCTACTGCAACAAATTCGGGGTTACTGCTTCGGCTTGGTTCGCCTCTAATCTATTCGTAGTCTCGCTAGGTGGGGTTCAGGGTCACTTCCTGCGGGAAAGCGTGCGTCGGTTTCCCTGGCAACAGCTCCATACTCTTGTGCAGTAGGAAGAGATACTTTACGGAAAGAGTGGGGTATGTATCTACATACACGATTTATCAAACAGAAAAAGAGTGCCCAATGGAAAAACCTGCACAAAATAAACTGCAAGCGCCGTGTCAGGTTTATGCCCTGTTTAGCCGGAGCAGGTTTGGCCTTTGGTACTGTATCCCACAATGCCCCGCTCCACTCAGCCTGCTATCTCTAGGAGACGCGCGCGCTGGCGCCACCTCGAGCTCCACGGGGGGAGAGCGGAGTTCGCACCGAGGCGATGGGAGGCTGTCTGTAGCGCATCCCGGCGACCCGAAGCACGGCCGACGCCGAGGGCAGCCCGCCGCTGCCGCCCAGTACTCGCCACCCGCGTTGACACCGTAGAGGTAAGATGCAGTGGGACCGGCTTATTGAGCCCGGCACGCTGGGCGCGTCTCCCCAGCACCTTGAGCCGGCTGAGGACGCCGCCGCCGCCGCCGCCGTGAGCCGTTTGTTTGGGTGTCACCTGCTTCCTCGCGGCACCGGGGCGCGCTTCTCGGCGGCTGACAACTAAAGCATTTCTCACATTTCTGAGATGTATATTCTCGTAATATTTTATTAAACCGGTGGTTGTGTGAATAATGCGCCCCCAGCCTTTAATAGTAGATGATTGGTGCCCGTCGGCTTAAGTAGGGGCGTCGTTCGCCCATTTCTTTGTGTTTCGGACCATTGTTATTAGTAATAATTATAATTAATAATCACGATGATAATACCAATGACGATGATGATTTAGGAAGTGATTGAGTTTGGGTCGACTGGCTCGCCTCGAAAAAAGACCCTACGGAGCCGACATTACGCTGCCGGCTCGGTGCCGACTGTCACGGAAACTGTATAAACAAATTATGCTTAGAAAATATGTATATATATATATACATATGTGTCCTTCATTTATATTTATTTTATAAATGTTGTACAATCATTCACCGTTTAATGCTTTCCTAGGTTGTGGCATATATAACATAACCGCATAGTTATGTTGTCCGTTAGGTAACTATGACGGTATATCGGTATATATTGTTTTTTTTAATAGAATTTCCGGCTATTTTATTACATATCGGCTATCGCTTTAGTATATCTTATCCGGGTTGCTAACGAGTTAGCATCTAGCGGTCGCTGTGCTCAGATGTACGCCGCAGTTCGCTCTGGGCTGCGGCACAAATACCCGGGATCAGACCAGAAAGTCGGGTTCCGGTCAAAGAAAGCTGGCTTAGTTTTGGGGAAAGCTGGGTAATGGTTCGGAAGAGCGGGGAATTAGCGGTCATGGTGGCAGGAGCGCAGCTGACACACCCAGCTGCGTCGCCCTGATGTCCACAATGCTGGCCATAAAGAGCAGGGCGTTTTGTAGCCCAAAACGTAGTGCTTCCTCCTTTTATGAGACTAAATCATTTAGGCGCATTTGTCGGAAGCCCAGCGTTGATTCCCGGTCCGCAATGCAGGTGCATCTATTGGTCCGGCGACTTGCAGGTCCATAACAGTGTGGACGGAAATGGCCAGTGTGCCGTCCTGAAAATCAGTATGAACAAAGCTATTTGACAAACTAATCCATACAGGAATTCTGTCATACTGTTAATATAAAATAATCATCGGAGATTTCCGATGTTTGTATAGTTTGTATAGCTTCCTTTATTACTAAATCTTACTTTCAACCCATAACTTCACCCTGATATTTTATGGAGGAGCTTTTCTGATGTCCATATTTTTACTAAGTACTGAGTAAAAGTAAGGAGGAGTGGGTGTCAGAAGATGTGTACATCGTGGTTTAACAGAGACGGATCCTCACTTTTTATCTTTGAAAATTTGGGTCACTTAACTAGGTTGGAGTTGTGGACTCTAGCCCTGCACCCCAGATGCCCTGCTGGAAATCAGACTTGGTACTATACCTTCAGCATGTTTTTTTTTAAAAAAAATGGGACATCAGTACAAGCTTGGTGGCCTTAGTCTTAGAGTGTGCCTTAAAGTATTTAATTTACTTGCCCTTGCCTTATATCTCTGGCGTTGGTAGTCTGGTCTATCAGGGAGCTAGGTATTTCCTGCCTGCTGCCATTACTGCCGCACTTCATTGATAATTTATGGCTTCTATGGCAGGAAGTGCTGTCTCTAAAGAGTGGTAGTGGCTAGTGGGGGAAGGGAAGGCAGGGAGGGAACATGTTAGAGAAAGACTGGATATCCAGCACCCATCACTGTGGCAACATAGAGACTGCTGAATTTCCGCAAGACAAAGGTGCCTCCCCTTTCAAACACTGTAATAACCACTCTGAGGTTTAGTCTGTTCTGCCAGTTCTGATTCCCTCATGTCAAAGCTCCCAGAATACAAGGGTGTATGTCTGAGGCATGTTGAACAAAATGATGCACTTTTATCCATTTGGGATTCTCTAGTACCAGCCTGACTTGAGTTTAGAACCACTGTCATTTGTACATGGATGATTTGGACTTTTTGAGGAAATAAATCTTGCTTAGACTGGGCACCTAGGGAAAATGTCAGAATTGTGGGTGTATTAGTTTATGTGGGAAGTAAGTAGTCAGTGATGTATGTTAACATCAGGCTTTGATCTTGGCAGCTTTTAGTGACTAACCTTGACTTGGTGGGACTGGAAAGGAGAAAGTCATGGTATAACTTTCAGAGAGTGCCGTCCTCTGGAATATTGTCATGTAAATTCTGGGAAAGGAACACAGTATACATGAGTGTACCCCATATGATCTACCATTGGGACCTTCAATTATTCATAGCTTATAGACAACCAGTGCATCTTCTGAAGGAGCAGTCCCTTAGCAAGCTTCGTCCTGGCTGTAGACATGGAGCCTGCTGCATTGTGACTGCAGTGGGTTGATGGGGGTCGGTCAGTTTGGGATGTTCTGTTATGCCTTCTCTATGATGGTGCTCTTGGTTACTGGCAACGCTTTGTTTGTGTTAGTCATTTTATAATTGGGGACTTTTTAGTCTTTTGTCTTCTTCATTTACGCTTTAAGATTGTTACCTTAATGGTTCAAGCCTGAGTGCTTTACATATATGGAGTTTGCATGTGTTGTTGTAGAGTTCTCCGCTTTCCCCCCACAATCCAAAAACATTCTAAGATTATTTGGAATGGCCAAATTATCATCCGTAGGAGTGTGTGTGTGTGTGTGTGTGTGTGTGTGTGTGCACATGCGTGCGCGCGCACATGCCCTGCCATGGGTTGGGTTGACGCAGGTAATTTCCTGCCTTGTACCTGTAGCTTCCTGGTTAGTCTCCAGAACCTCGTGATTCTGCTTAGGCCAATCAGTATTTTAAATCAGTGGATGAAACCAAATGTTTTGACAAGGGCCAAGGGTTAACTAGGGTAAGAGCGAGTGAATTTTTCACTGTTTCTCAGTGGAATGGCCTCTTTTTTTTTTTTCCAGGGCCACTATTATGGGTTACGGGGGACAAAAGATATATGATTGATGTTTGCAGATTTCAAATAACCCCCTTTCCTAACTGAACATTAAACCCAGCCCTGGAGTGGGAAGGCTGCAGGGGCTGTAACCATTAGTGCTGCTCAACCCACTTATTCCTAATTCCCATACTCGTGCTGACAATTGGCCACATGGGGATGAAATAATGGCATCACTGAAAGGCTTACCTCAGCTGCCTGGCTGGTGAATTTCCATATTCTTGTCGCAGTTGGTACATTTACTGTATGTGCATGTGTCTCTGTACATTCACAGTAACTACAGTAGACATTAGGAATCGTTAGGAATCAGTTCATAATATGCTAAGCCCTGTTGTGTAGGTGGATTAACCCTCATTACCTTCAGATCGGTTATTCAAACTGTTAGAGGACAATATGCAAGTGCATGTAATCAGATAGGCTTACTAATGTGTGAACTTGTATCTGTGCAGTCCTCCCTGTATTGTCCGTCACTGAATTGTTTGATACGGCTCCTCATCTTCTTCCTTTAATAGTGCAATGTACTTTACATAAAGCATTTATCAGGCAAAATCTGAATAAAGTATAATATATACTGGAGGACAAACATCTCCAAAGCGCCACCCCCACCCAATTCCATCTATTCAGAATTTATGGTAACCATTGTACAAAGTCGAGTTAGACAAATGTTGGAATGAAATACACATATGCTGTAATGTATTCTTAGCATTTTTAATTATTTTTATATTTCATTCTGTCTGGTTGCAAAGTTCTTTTGCTCCAACTTGAATATATTACCATTAGAGATGTCACGATTACTTGATTAAACCCGATTTACTTAAAAACAACAAATGAAAATTTCATTCTTGATTACTCTGCAATATGGCGGAAGGTAAATGACTGAAAAGAGGTTTAGTCCCATCATTTAACCACATCATCTTGCATAGTACGGCCTTTAATAACCATATGTCATTTATAAATATTTTAGGGCTGAATGATACTGGGAAAAGTTCACATTGTGATATTTGAAGTTTTTGTGACTTTTAGGAATTGAAAATTAACTGTTTAGCCAACTAGAATTTATTATCTACTAAAAGAGTCTGTCAGATGACTTGTTGGTGTTGCTGTGAAGTTGTGCCAACAAATCACTTAATTTTACTCAATATCATCTCTTTGGAATACAAAGAGATGATATTCCCTTTTCTCCTCTTCAGTCTTTGCACATATTTGATTTCTCACAAATGCACCACACGTTCTAGGTTCCCTGTACAGCATGTATAAAACAATGGTGTTTTCTGTTTTAAGGGTTGAGCTTCAAATTGTCAATAAAACCCTTAAAACAAAAGTAAAACCCATAAACTCGATAAAACCCTTAAAACAAAAAACACCGTTCTGGTTTTTTATGTTGTAAAGGGAACTTTCAAATTATATAATGAAAGTGACAATAATTTTTACTATCCCTTGAGATTCTGGGCCTCTTGACAGATTAGAGAGAGATTTTTTTTAACCAAAAGTTGGGTACATGCTACAAGCTAAATAAATAATTATTTGGAATTAGGCCAAAGACTTGTATAATCACAATTGTTTTAGGTGCCTAGGTGTTACCGTTACCGCAAAGATACAGGCATCTAAAAATGGCAGACAAAGCATTTTTGCTAACGAAGGAAAAATCTCATCGAATTTCAAGCCAGTGTTATGCTAAACCAGGGGTGGACAATCTTATTCGCGGTTATCCCAAAAATCTGCATACACACTGGCCCTTTGCAGATAAGATTTCCCACCCCTGCTCTAAACTATACAAGGTAGACTAGAGAAATTCTGTATTTTTCATATTGGCCCAGGGGCAAACAAAATGGTTAATTTCTGAGATGGTCGAACATGGATGAGCCTGAATGACCCTTTTTTACCATTATCATGATAAGTCATTTATGCTGCAAACATTTTCTGATGGCTACAATAAAATGAATTAAATTAAGCAAGTCGCTAACAGTCAGGATGGAATCACTTTCACGCTGATGACACGTCCCAGCAAATGTGCACATAGATTATGTCATATGCTTAAGGGGAGTAATAGCAGCAGTGCCCACCCATTTATAAGCAGTGACATCATGTATATATGCCTGAGATCGAAAATGCTGGTGGGAAAGTGGAAGATTGGGTGCCCACTTCAGCCAACACATCTGTCATGTGGCAGTGCTTTAGCTGTAAATGAGAAGACCATTTATATGTGAAACAGAGGTGGCTTCTTTGAGAGGAAATACAACAAAACTGTTTTGCAGTTTGAAATACCAGCATATGGCGCAGCATGAAGACTGCTGTTCACAATAATGTGGAAGCGGCACAGACAAGGCAAAATCTGATCTCTCAAAGCAGCCATCGATTTCCCAGAGTTTTGAATGTGTATCACCATGAGTCAAGGTCCCAGTGTCAAAAAGAAATAATCTAGGTCATTACGCAGTACCTGGCTAAAAAAAAACGTGACTTAATTGTCATTGTTGACACACCACAGCACACAACAACGAAATGTGTCCTCTGCATTTAACCCATGAGACATTGTGACACAGCAGTGGGCAGCTAATTCACCACCTGGGGAGCAGTGCTTGAGGACGGCACCTTGCTCAGGGTACCTCAGTGGTTCTTGCTGGTCGTGGACTCAACCCAGCAACCTTTTGATTACACAGTCGCTTCCCTACCCATTATGCCTCCACTGCACCATAATGCCAACAAATACTGTCCAAAAAAGGTTATGTGGCCCTTACTAACAGACTTGATAAACAGGGCCAGATTTCATCCTGCACACATTTCTTCCAGATCACCATGTCAGAGGTATATGAGCAATGCTGTTAACGGGTGCTGGAAGAACTGAAAGAAGTGGATTTTGCTGTATGCACGACCAATCTGTGGTGAAGCAGGACGACAAAACGATATATAAGCCTCACGATTCACTTCAGCGAGTGTGACTTTCAAATTAAAGGCTTGGTGTTTACAGATGTCTTACTTCCCTGAAGGATTGTTTTGATTTGTAGGTCTTAAATGGGTTTTAGCTCTAACATTTGTTTATATTTCCAATACTGCTTGAAACAACAGAATTAATTGTAATGCTTTTAGCACTGCTTTTTGCATAAAAAAATCTTAAATATTTAGTTTGTTAGCTGTATGATTATTTCTTTATCTATTAACATCATGCAAAATTGGTTATACGAAAGGTTCTTAATCTCTGATATATTTAATCATTTAATCATTTATCGTTATTGCAGCATCACCAGATTTATCACGTCACAATTTTTCCCGTAGTGTGTTTGTACTGAACTGTGAATTTTGTGCTCTGTTGCACCCCTACTGCCTTCTAAGAATTTATCCATTTTGTGCTTGAGTCTGGATCTAGTCCTATTTTATTATGCAAAACAGAAAGTGAAGTGAAGGTGTGGAATGGTGTCACAGAGCTAGCATGAAAATAATTGTAAAACTCTAAAGAAATTCTTTTTCACAACTCTCTCTATACACCCTGGAGTTACATCTCAATGGACAAAGGGGTCATGACCCCCATGTTAAGAACCCCTGGTCTAAAGCACCAGTTCACAAACTTACGGTTAACCCTAGTCACATACCATCATTATAACTGATATTTAAATACACTGATACCTTTGTATATTGAACAATGACTTAGCAGTGTTTTTTTATTATTTTATCTGCATCTGAAACATAGGCTAGAAGACGAACTGAAAGCCAAATAAGTTTTTATCTTTCTTTGTGTGTAACCTAAGCCTACTTCCCTGACCAAAGACTATTATCGCCGGTTCATCACTGTCAGATATCAACACCAGGTTACTTATCTAATATCATCCATTACCAATAATATTGTAATATCGCCCAGCCCAAATGCTCAATAAGCTTGTATTCTGAGACCTTTTATGTTTGTGTAAAATATGTAAAGGACGTTCTAGGTGTCCCCACAGTACTATTTTTTGGATGGTGAGCAAGAAAGTTTTATTGCGCAAGTGGCTGTATGGAGGACTTATAAAGGCAAACGCATCCATCCTTCTTATGGCTAATTATTAGTGTAGGGCAGGGATGGGCAATTTTATCCAGAAGGGGCTGTTGTGTGTGCGGGTTTTCGCTAATCCCTAATTAGATCACTAATTAGAGGTCTGATTGGCTGAAGAATTCTCACACCTTCATTTGAACTGCTGACTTTAAGGTTATCCTGAAAACCTGCATACACACCGGCCCTTTGCGGATAAGACTGCCCACCCCTGGTGTAGGGTCAGAGTGAGCCTGGACATATATACATGCAGTACTCAGCATAATCTGAAATACGCTTAGTTGATGGGTGAATGTGTAAATCCACTATAATGGTAAAATTCCTTTTACTGTACCACTCTGTGTACAGTAACCTAGTATTTGACATTTCTTGGCCCTAGCCTCATTGTTTATCTGCAGTGGCAGATCGCGTGATCAATATTGCTTTCGTTCTTGCCATGGCTGTGTTTGCTGTGCACTGGTTCACCATAACAGAAGGGTCGTCAGCTGTCTGTGCTCTGTACCAGCACTTGCCAGAACTGCTTTCTTCAGCAGGACCAGTATCGTAGGAACGGCTAGTAACAAGCCCCCCCATTCAGACACGACCATTTCAGACTTTGACCCTTGAGGATTACTAATGTTCCTCTTGTTAAGAGAGTTTGGAAAAGTTACCTTAATTTGTCATCTGTGGAATCCAGTGTCTTATGGCTTACCTTCAAACTTCAATGTCTGGTGAGGTCAGCAACTTACTGTATTATATTCTGTTACATTGCAGTTTTGGGACATTGATTGATAGATTTTTTGTAAGCTACTTTGGCATAGACATAAGCTTTGTGGATGTGAATGGGTTTAATTGAAATTTCCAGGTTTCTACACTTGGAAATAAATCTAGAACTGTGTCCATTTTAGAATTTTTCTGTTTTTATTCCAAGCAGTGCTCACTGCAGAGCCAAATGGATACAGCTGATCATTCAACCACATCCCAGCTCCAGTCCAGCCACACATCTCTGGACCTAGTGAAGTGTCACCCCTCTACCAGCCACTCAAATCATGTTCATGCAAAGAAGATATTGGTTCAGCGTTTTGAGTTGATGGTGACCATCTGCATTTTCCTGGCCCTGCCTGATGTTGTATGTGGTTTTGTCAGTGTTCTGCAGATGCTTATGAAGTTTCCATAGGTTATTTTGCAGCGTATCACAGTCAAACGATTTATCTCTCTGTAATCCAAAAACCCAGATTTGTATCCCAGGGTAGAGCAGTGCAGTACTGAAAGAGTGCAACTGGATTTAGCTACGTTGTCCCTGGTGTTAATGTGCGCAGCTATTGTGGATTTTCAGCCTATTTCAAATTGACAGTTCTGAAAGTTGTGCTGAATGATAATTGCTAATTAGCTAAATGCAATTGAGCCTTTGTTGTTGATCCTCGCTCAACAGAGAAGACTGACACCTCTTCTGCAGTTTGAAAGCACAGTACAGCTCACACCCCTTTGCTTGTCTGTCCTGTCATCATCTGCTTTCAGGTCCACTGGGCTAGCTGGGATTCACTATGGCGTCTATCAGCTTGGAGAACCAGCTGCAGAGTGCCCAGAAGAACCTACTCTTCTTACAGCAGGACCACGCCAACACTCTGAAAGGCCTACATGCCGAGATACGCCGGCTGCAGCAGCACTGCACTGGTTAGTGCCACATGCTCATCCACTGTGTCCTCTGGGCCTTATAGCTCGTAGGAATGGAGCTGCCCCCATTAGCGCTTCATGCTAATTAGCATTGCCTCCTGGGCCTTTCTGCCTTCTATCGACAGCGCTGTACTCAGTAGTACTCTGTGCTAGTCCCTGTGCCCACTGAGCTTCCTAAATAACAGCAGTTTTACTGCTCTCAATTGCATTATGTACTAGTCAGTGCTGCATTCTGGATTTGCACTTCCTATATGTAATTGGGCCGAAAAGATTGGTATCAAGTCCCAGGATGCATTGCTGTGCTCATGAGGAATTCTTCACAGGAATTCCTCCAGTAACAAGATGTACATATGAATAAAGTACACTATTCGAGCTGCATTGAAAAAGGTGCCTACTACGCATCTGAGCAATTAGGACTATAATTATTTCACCCTGAAAAAACAAGACATACAGGTGGGTGGGGTTGGGGCGGGACACATGGCAATAGCAGCCCAGCTTGGGGGTTCCCGCTCATTTCAGTCGGTGACAAAGCAAGGCCTGTCCCTCTCCCACTGCCTGCCTACCATCCTGACACACAGTAAGCCTTTGTTCTGGAGCAAGAAGTCAAAGGCTGGGCTCTGTCCATGCCACACTCACTGTTGTTCTGGGACCCAGATTCCTGAATTTGACTCTTATCTGTCACCCTCCTGTCTTCCTTACAGACTTGACTTATGAGCTGATGGCGAAAAGCTCCGATCCTGCCGGTAAGGACTGTCCTTCCTCCCTGGGTCGCTGTAACCAAAACATGTCCACAGACATCTCCTCAGAAAGCACATTGTATCCCATATGAGCAGCCATTTTTAAAATCTCAGCTATTCCTGTCATTGAATACATATATGTTCTATACTATGACATGAGCAAGATACAGAAATGCTTCACATGGCTAGGCTCAAACCTGCTTGGCTTCAGATGGATTACCTCGTCTGAACTGCAGGTGTTATACTGACATATGTGTATTTTACTAAATTATTATTACATTTTAATAATAACAGTTCAGTAATTTTGTGTGTGTGTATACTTATGTATGTGTGTGTTTGTTATATTTTGTTTTACAAAGTAAAGCAATGTTTAAGTCAAGCCTGAGGTTGTCTCACACTATCCCAGTCTCTTCCACATAGTGAGACATACGGCTTATTAATTAAACACTGGTATCAAATCGGTATTCACTATCGGCCGATACCCAAAGCCCAGGTATTGTTTTCTGTATCGGGACTAAAAAAAGTCTCATTGGTGCATCCCTTGCATTTTTATTATTTCAAAGTGTTCATCCTCCTTATATTGTGTTTAGTATGTTAAAGGTTTGCTGAGATTCATTGAAAGACCACATTGGCTGTGATGAAATGATACCATTTGCGTGTAATTTGTCTAGACCCTAGTAACAAACTGAGGAGGGCCTGCTTGGGGAAGCATTATTCACCATTTAGAGATTTTGTTCTCCCCCTTACTGTGTTTTTGTACAGGATGGTACCTTTTTCATAATTGTTCTTTGCCTGCATAATCTTCTACAGGCAAAGCTGGCCTCCTGGGCCTTTCTGCCTTTCTTCCAATATGTGTGTGTGTGTATATATATATATATATATATATATACACACATACATACATACATAGAAATATATATATTTCTGCCTTTCTGCCAATATCAACCCGTGGCTCTGGGGATGGATCAGCAGCAGAGTAGCACTAGGCCATCACTGGCTGAGATCAGCATGTTCTGTCAATGCGGATCCTCACGATCCTCGTCTTTCGGCTCTGCTCCCGGGACCGGCGCCATTCCATTGGCTGCTTTAATGGGGTGACACACTTTGCTGTTGCCCATTCTGGATAATGGCTGCGTGTGGCGTCATCCTTATCACTGTCGCTTGTGCAGCATGACACCATTAAGATGCTAGTTTCCTCAGTGCATGTGTATTTTTTAGTTTTTTTTTTTTCTGCTAAGTGGGGGAGAGGTCTCTGGGGGGCCAGGCCCACTGACCTATAAATTAGGCCTTCTGCCTTCAGCAGGCTGTTGTCCCAGTTGAAGGCCAGCTGTTGTTGCCTGGCAACTACGTCCCACCGCCAAGGAGGCACTATTTCTCACGGTTCTGGAGAGGTAGCTAGTGGCACACGGCCCGCCACATAATTAAGGACACATTGCTTAAAAAGGTGCGGTTGCTGTTTTGTCAAAGGGGGGGGGACTGGGGTCTGTTGGATTTATGCCTGTTAATTGACCAGCTGATCCGCAGTATAAGATGGATATGGGAGGGTCAGAGTTATTTTGGACTCGCATACATTCGTTGTAAGTTTGAAACCCAATCTCTTTGTTTGAAAGGTAATGATCTGGAAATGATTCATCCTTTCGTGATGCTGTGATCGGTGTGGATTATCTTAAGACCCAATCTATTTCGGTGTACAGTAAATGAGTTGGCTAGAGGCACAGCTTTCTAGAAGTAAGAAAGGCACACAAGCAAAAACATCACTAGACATTTGTTTCCAGAATCTGCACTCTTAGGTTTCAGCTGTCTTTCGATCTTACCCTTTAATGAAAGTGGAATGTGTGTGACGTATACCTGGTGTAATATCTGATGGATGCTTTCTGTTATAGTCCTGGGCATTTAGCCGTAATACGAAGGGCAATATCAAGTTGGCAGGAAATTGGATCACAGGCTCTTATAAATGCACAGTATGCATTAATCTGATGGGGGTGGGCAGTACAGGGATATTTAGAGTACCTGCTTTGTAAGACCAATGAAGGGGATTCTGTGGGTGTATCACTCCACTGTGTCTGCAGGCTGTGAGTTGCTAAAGTACATGGTTGCTAAAGTACATGCTTATCAAGACCGTGCCATAAGGTACAGGCATTCTGACTGAGATCTGTGGGATTCGGGTTATTCAGTTGAGTCTGGCAGGAGACCCCAAACTGGTATGGATGTCATATGGTGTGTTGATTTATGATGACTGGTTTAGACAGGGGGCAGTATATAGGTGTAAGTATAAGTATGAAGGATAAAATCCATTTGAAGGTCATGGAAGTGTACGGGTGAAGCTCTCCACCCACAAGATCGATCACGCCTGAAATGGGAGCTGTCCTGGCTCCCGCAGAGGCGGGTGCTCCGCAGCCCTCCCTTCCCACAGACAGTGCATGGCCTGAGCTTTCTGAAGGGTGGGGTGGGGTGCGGTGGGGGTGTGGAAGGAGGAGCTTTCCTGGTCTGCACTAGAAAGGAATATCCACTAAGAGCCATTGTCTCGAAAGCCTGTTTTCTTCATCTGCTCATTGAATGTGTCTGGTGTTGGCCTGGGCAATTTTTAATTAGCTATATTTATGGCATTCAGCAGACTCCTTTAGCCAGAGTGACATGCATTAGTGCTCAGAAGTCTCCATCAGTTAATACATGCTGATACTGGTAGAACCCAGGCTAAGAATACCATATGTCTAAAAACTCTGTTGGCAAATAGTTTTTTTTTTCCTACTTACAGTCAGTCCTGTGTATTGGTATACGCAGAATCACATTTTGTATTTGTACGATTTTCAGTCACAGAGAAATCACTATGTGCAGTGCAATGCAATATGGTCTTGGTTAGGGATTGGTACTGAAACCCGGTACTAAACGGGCCCCGGGGGAAAATTTTCAAAGATCTGAGTATCAATAAACTCTGACGTTAACCAGATTGCTTTTGGTACTGGAGAAATTAATAAATCAGATTTTTTGTTTCTACAGGAAAGTAATCTTTCTCAGTTTATTTGACCAGCACCGTTACTGCTAAAGACGATAATCTAGAGTGCTCTCTCTCACGTGCGCCCACATACGCCCAGACACTGGTGTTGCTGCCTGATCCTGTTCTGCTTAAGGCTCTGTGATTTGTATACTGACACATGCTGAACCCAGCCCGATCGGCGAGAGTATGAGCACAAATTTAATCTTTAAATTACATTTTAACACATTGTAAGACATGAAAGCATACATACACAATCACTGAATCACATGATACTTAACTTAATATCTGTTAGTAGCCATTGAAATATATGACAGTACAGCCTGCCTGCCAGGCAGATACGCAGCTTTTTATTTTATGTGATATTGTAAAACCCTTAAGTGTATACAAACTTGTTGTGGAATAAGAAGTAGTTAGGGTTAAAACTAACAAAAACAATTGTGTATATTTTTATTTTATTATAATGATTTTAGTAACATTGTAACTCCCATGCGAGAGGAGTGTTTGTCAGCTTACTGTGTCAACAGTATTGCAGGAAAAGTAGAATTGCGGAATTCACGACTCACCCGGATCCATTAAATGACTCATGAGTCACGAATCTGAGGTCTCCATTAACCCAAATCCATCGAGCCCTAACTACTCCATGACTAAACTATAAACCCCATCACGTACATACCTCTTATAATCATTTCAAGCTCATTGCAAGATCAATACAGCCATAGTAGCAAGTATAGCTGCTAAAAATTGCATAACTTATAGTTCGTTTGCACCAACACCCTCAAAAATCAGGTACATTAGATATACTGATCGGATCGTATGCGACGGCACCAATAATTTATCTCAACGCGTTTAACTTCTTAATTGTTATTTATGTCATATCTGCCCTGTACAATATTTGGTTGCAAAGCTTTAAACACAAACAGAAATGCAATTTTTAATTATGTGTTCCCATATCTAATGGTAATTAACAGTTCTTTATTGGGTTTATGTGTTGTATTAAACTATGATTATGCTAACTCTCTAATAGTGTTATAAAATTAACAGAAAAACACAAATTGTTAATTGCAGTTATTGTATTTGTCAACTTAAATTTCATGATTGTGACTGCCTTAAGTGGATCATAAACAAGCGCTTTAATTATCCTACAGCCTGGTTATCATTGGTGTGGTGGACACTGCTAATAATGTGTGTGTGTGTGTGTGTGTGTGTGTGTGTGTGTGTGTGTGTGTGTGTGCGCACAGACGGCGGGGAAGCACGCTGTGCCGAGCTGCGCAGGAGGTGCGAAGAGTTGGAGGCGCAGCTAAAGGCCAAAGAGGAGGAAAACACAGAGCTTATGCGTGAGCTGGAGCAGAAGACCGCCATGATCTCTGTGCTGGAGAACACCATCAAGGAGCGGGAGAGGAAGTACCTGGAGGAGCTGAAGCTGAAGAGCCACCGGCTGGCCGTGCTGTCGGGCGAGCTGGAGCAGCGGGCGGGCACCATCGCCTACCTCACCGCGCAGCTGCATGCTACCAAGAAACGGCTGCTGTCCGGGGGATCCTCTGAGGGCAGTCCTGGGGGCAGCCCAGCCGCATCCTATAAGCCGGCGCCTCCCCCGCCCCGGGAGCAGCAGCCAGACACGCCGCGCCGGCGCATGCGCAAGAGCCTGTCGCAGCCACTGCATGCAGACTATGCCGAGCTGTGCCGGCTGGGTGCTGACGGGCGGCGGTTGACGCTGCGGGATGCACTGGACGCCATGCCCGACCCAACGCCGTTCCTGCAAGCGCGCGAGTCGGCTGCGGAGGCCCCCCTGCCACGAGAGCGCCCCACCGTCATCCCACCCATCTCCCGTGAGCGCTCTCCAGCTCCTCCTGACCCTGCTAGTCCACGGCACAGCCTCTCCCACCAGCCCCGGGCCCATGTGGGCGTGGCCCACCGCATACATCGATCAGCCCCGCCCACAGCCGCGCAGCCTGAGCTACAGACGCTGGCCATAGATCAGGTCAACGACGGCAAGGTGGCGAGGAAGGAGTCGGGCACAGACAGAACAGTGTGAGAGCTCCACCATGGCCGCCATGTGGCCGTGCTGAGGCAATGCAGCGAGCAACACAAAAGCGAGCAACACAAAAACAAGAACGGCGGCACAAAGGTGACGCCGTGTCCTTGGTCCCCCACGCATGCCAAAATGATGTCCTCTCATCTTTTTAACACATTGTCTCACAGCACCTGTGCATCCCAGCAGACACAGAACAGAGGTAAACACAATATACACACAGTGAGGCGAATCGCTGGCCCCCCTCTCCGTCTGCAGTTACAGTACACGGTACACAGCATACACGCAGCGCTGCACTGCACTCAGCTTACACCCTGCCAGCATTATTAACCCAGTGCAGTGTCAGCAAGCTTCAGGTAGGGGTCAGCAGCAAATTGCTACTGACATGTTTTCTGATTAAACGACTTATTTGCTGAATCCTTTTCTGTTTTGTGCTGTCTGCCTGTGCCCTGGATTTGTGCATCACAAGTACTGAAAAGTTGTAACAGAACAGAGAGGAAAATGTGATTTCATGCTGTATCCCTGCGTTGCACCTGGGTCCCAGTCACTGCGTGGGAAAGAATCAAATAACCAGCGTGAAGCATTTTAAATCACTGCATATCCATACCCAAGATTCTTTTAATCATCTTTATCATTATAAGAAGAGTTGGATTTCCAAAGGCGATGTGCATTTTCCTGGCCAAGTGTACACAAAGGTTTGTAATATTACACCGGCTAGGCTAAAAACAGACTTCCATACAAAGTGCAGAAGTGTCTTTTGCTTATTCACCAAAAACAGCTATACAAATTCATATACCATTAAACATGAAATACTTTGGTTGTTACTGTCGATGTACAGTACTGTTTAGTGCCTCTTGGACTCACCTCTTAAGGGGATCGAAGTCTTTTGAAATTAAGCTGCCTTTTCCTGTGTACATAGGCAGGACCAGCCTGCATCTGCCGCACCTCTGCTTAGTGATGGAAAGATGGTGCTGACACGGCACTAACAGCCTGTGCACACTATGTTCACTATGCTCCCATAGTCACTCTTACTTTAGGGTCGGGTCATTACATGCACACATTTCTGTGTTCGCGCCTTGACATAGATGTGTGCTTTTACCAAAGGGGACATTCGAGAAACACCCACAAAGGCTTGTGTGACATCTTACCATAGCTGCTCTGAGGCCAGTGCTCACATAAGGAGGTGAGACCAGGATTCTTTTTTACAATTTAGAGCAGGAATTTGTCATGGATTGCAAGGCTTGTTATGCATTTAAACTGGCCTTTTCCTAGAGCGCCCTCATAAAGAAGGATCTTTCTGGAACAGCTACTCTTAATAAATCATGTCAAATGATGTGCATTGTGAAAGAAATAATACATTGTTATAATACAATTGTGTGTGCATAAATATGCAGTAAATATATATGCACAATGCTATATGATACATATTCCACCTTGAACCCAACGCCAAGGCCTAATGTTGGCAACAGTAGTTCTTCCTTATTCTTTGACTCTTATACCAGTAAAAGTGTTGACGTTTAACTTGCTGTATATAAATATATTAAAATAGATTTACCCAAGTTTCGTGCCAGCAAATACTGGAAGGGTTGGGTCAGATTTCAATGAATACTGTCAGGAATGTCAGTCACCCACTTCTCTTCAGCGACCTATGGCACTCTTTCCCAGAGTGCAACAGATCCAGTCTGATCAACTGACCCTGCGGCTCTTGGACTCAGCATCACATGGTCACAACGGAGGTGCATTATTCAGGAGCTGAGTGAGAGGCCACGCTTCCCTTGTAGTGCAACACAGTGAAATGAGCGCTCGCGCTGACCACTGACATCTGTTGCATTTTGGCACAACACGCTGCTCTGTTCTGCTCTGTACCACCACTGCTTTGCTGCTTCCAGTTAAAATGCATTTTGAATATGAATCTGTAAACCATTCTGAATGATGTCTGCCAGACAATGTATATAAGTAATAAACAATAAATATGCTAAGCAAAATAAACATCTGAAAATTCTATTATCACGTGCTATTAGCAGCAGCCTGCAGTAATAGATGAGAGCTACGTAACTGGCCAGTTTGCTAGGCACCTTTTCCACAGATGTAAATATGCTGGCCATGTGTGTTGTGGAGTCCTAAATTGCTATCAAAGCAAATAACAGTCTGATTGTGGCCATCCTGTCACTGCTCATTTTTAGCTGGATTAATGTTTCTTATTGGGCAAAAACATTGCATTGCACAGTCGATTTGTGTTTCAGTTAGAAGGTCAAATTCTACCAAAGAAGAGACAAACTCTATGCACTTGCAAAAACTGTTGGAAATGTACATATATTGCATATATACAGTATATGAAATATGTGTGTGTATGTATGTATGTGTATATAAATATATATATATATATATTGTACTTCATATATCCAATGGGATGCCCATATCCACAGTTTCAGTCATCTGTGGTTTATTGCAGCCCAAAAAAAAGGAAAATGACAGAAATAAGTGGATCATACCCTTCAAACCACGCACCAAGCAAATACAGCCTGTCACATAGAGAAATCCACCAATCCACCAAAACAGCTGCGCCTAGTACAGCCGGTGAGTTCCCACAAAGATATTTTTGAACAAATAAAATGTTCTCATTACAAGTTATGTAATACCTGCTACAACAGGTACATGATAGAGTATTTTTCATTGTAAAATGTATAATAATATACTTTCTTTTGTTCCTTCATTCTCTGAGGGCAGTGGTGGATGGTGACTTTAAAATGAGGGAATTACAGTGTCAACAGCTGGAAGTATAATCAAAAATGGACAAAGATTTTTTTTTGTCCTATCTTAGCCAGTCAGCTACTTATATGTAAATTCTGCTCTCCTATCTTTATGTAAGAAATTTTATATTATCCTGTCATACCAGCATGGCTCCTTCTCAAGCAATTTAACCATTTTGAACATAAAGATAGCTTAACTAGCAAGCTAACTACAAAACTACTAAAAATCACTGAACTTTCAATGAAAATTAAATGATCTTACTCGATCTTCATTTACAAATGCCAAATGCGAAAGATGACATACAAAACAATAAGCTATGGCACTCTTTGTTACAATGAAATTCTGTGCCCCTGCATGCAACCGAAGGAATGGATACTACCAACCAGCACCTCTAACTGCGTGTGAAACTTGTCACTCGTGTGCAGGTCTTCCTGTCTCCCAAACACCATGCAAAGAATCTTCCAGGCGGTTCTAAAGCATCTGACTGCCTGTCTTTCTGTCCAATCAACATTGCCTAAGCAAAAACTATGACTGTCCCATTTACCCCATTAGACCAGTGTTACACACTACCACTTTTGGTGTGTCTTCACATGGTTTGCACAAGTATTCAAGGGTGTACTGTTCCTCAAATAAGCCAAGTACAGCAAACTTGATATGCCCTTTGTCGGCACATTAGCAAATACCATATGATGTATATAACACAATGTATCACATCAGTGTCTATTGTTTGCAGGCTAATTCGAGTCAAACATGGCTCTGAAAAAATTGGGTTGAGTTCTCAAAGTTGTAAAATTAATGTTTACATAGCCTAGGCTACAGTGAAGGCCAACCCTCAAACACCATCATTACAAATGACAACATAGTTGTAGCATTTCTTATTTACCTCTTCAGATATGAAGTGTATCCAGTTGGTTTCAAGAAATCCCTTGCGCACTTGGGCTCTTCATATGTACTTGCACACTTTAAGTCTTACATGCATACGTCACCACAGTCTATAGTACCTCAGTGCACTTGCAAGTCTATCTATGAAGCTCTCATAGGCCCAAACCCTCACAGATTTAGCTGACATCACCTGGTAGGTGTATGAGTAAGAGGTTGCAAGGGCTTGAAAAGGTACAAATAGGAATGTGAGCACATTGCACCATTACCGTGACAATGCCAAAACATCTTCCTTGCTATTGTGGGACTTTTTATTTAAAAATTTGCACTTTCTTTACAGCCAAGGCACTTAAGGGACCAACTGCCTAATTTGAACATGCTTCAGGCTCCTGCATTACAAAGTAGACAGGAAGTAACTGTCAAATAATCAACATGTCAACTCTTGTCAAGACAATATCATTAAGCATCAGCTAAAATTAATTTTTTGTTCACCATTTCCCCTTCTGGGCTTTGCCTGGTAACCCAGTGTCACACATCACACTCTCAATGAACTGTGACCAAATCTGCAGTAATGTGGACTTACATAAAGTGTGCAAAAAGGGCTCAAAATGACTGCGAGAGAGCCCTCATGCACTTTATTTTCTTGCAGTGGGACAGTCCTAAAACCTCAAGGACTTTGCAGAACATGAGTCCCTGAGTATGGACATCGGGATTGGACCATAGACTCCCAGTGAAGCACAGCATTCGGGCAGCTCCGAAAACAAATAACCAAAACAAATTGACCAATAATCTTTTGTCTATTCTCCATTTAGACAAAGCATACAAGAATCTTCCATAGATCTCTGGTGAAGCATGGTGTCAGTGGGCATCCATATTTATCTTTGCTTCAACGGGAGAATCCACATAGGCCTAAATGTTATCGATAGCAATTCATGCGAAACTATTAGCGCTGTGGTTCATTCATTAGTTAAATTCTTTTGGCAAAGAATTTCCCACATAGTCTTAGAATAATCATCTGTGTCTGAGGGGTATTAAAGCCATGATTTTCATTTCTCCATCATCCTTGATACATGATATTTTTAATCACTCTATCATCTTGAGCAGTTTTGCGAAGATTACTTCGTTACAATTACAAGTTACCCTATTTAACATATAATAGTAGTGTAACTATTTCAATTACTATATGAAAGTAATGGAACTAATTACATTTGATTACTTTTTGATTACTTTTCTAAATTATTAAAAAAAAAATTTACCTGGCAGTGTTTACCTTATAACAGTACTAAACACTGATTACTGTCAAACTCCTTTCAATACATGAATTAACATCATTATTGTTGTTATTATCAGTTTCATAAAGATAATAACAGCCACCACAAGGTCAGACTTCAGGCCTCATGTTACTGTATGATCATATAGTTATAAAATCACAACTTAAAAAAGAAATCAACAACACTGCTAAATCAGACATTTAACATTCAACAGCAGTGAATAAGTAGCTGTCTATTCTAGCTTCAGGCTTACATTGTGGTACAAACATTTTATACTTACATACAACCAGCAAGTACGAGAACATGACATCTTTGGGAAAAAAAAAGTCCTCTGTTCAATTGAATACAGGTTATGGAATTTAAAAAAAAAAATTCCAGGCCAGGAAAAGTTTTTGAAAAATAAGAAACCTACAAAGTTTTGGAAGAGTCGTGGAATTTTGTAACACAGAATAATAATATGTGGTTAATTTAAAATCGATTCAGAAAAAATATATTCTGTTCAATGCATTCATTTCAGGACGTCATGTAATCATTTCACTTCCTGTTCACATCAGATAATTTTTCACGACAGGTACATTTTTACACAGATTTTTATTCTTTTGTATCATTGTGCGGCTATATTCTAGTCTACAATGTCATGGACAAGGCTCCCTCCAAATATGCGCTGAAATGCAGAAAACATAACTGCTGTTGCATCAACAGTTTCAGTTTTCCAGGGGGAATTGAGGTGCTTGAGAAAGGGATCAGGGAATGTCAGAAGTGGGATCCGAATCCACGCCTCCAGGGGAGATTGCAACCTGAACGCAGCGCCTCAGACTGCTCGGCCATTCTGACTACCTGCTGTATAGTAGGTACACAATTTTTTTTGAAAGGATAAAAGAGATACTTCCCATGCAAGGTGTACAGAGGAGAGTGGGGACGGTTACAACACGTTTAATCACAGCTATAGCTCTCCTCCATGGCTGGTGATGGCATCGCTCAGTACTGGCAAAAACCACATGGATTCCAATCTGACTGTCGTCATTCATGTCCACGAGTTGGACATGTATCCCATCTAGGACCACATATGAATGTAACTCAAATCTGATTTGAAAAGATTGGGTTTCTGTATCTACACAGCCCTGAAAACGTAAGATCTCTGTCATATTAAGGAAAATAATCAGATTTGAGTCACTTCAGACTGGTAATGTGAACATAGTCTAAAGCCTCCATCTACAGAACCCATTTAATGCTGTCATGTGGCATCCTGCGGTGTCTGGCAGGTCATTCTTTCTGCCAGCACTGCCTTCACTTCCTGCTTGGCTTAATCTGACTTCCATATCAACCTTTATTTTAACTACTTCAGCAAATAATTTCAGTTAAACCACTTGCTGCTGGGGTTTTAACCAGTAATCAAAAATAAAAAAAACAGACAAAATTCTTAATAATATATTATCAATATATATGATAGATTACTCATCCTTTAGAACAGCGGATATTGTCTTTGTCAATGGAAATGTGTCATCTGCAGTGTTCATGAGATGGGCTGGGACAACTTTTCACCTCAGTATTGTTAGAGGTGGAATGCCTGTAAAAACTGGAATGAAACCAAAGCACGCCCTCTAGTGCCCAACAGGTAATGCACAGTGCAGTTTGTTCGGAAACAGCGTAGACTCCACAATGGGTGCTAGGCATGTGCACAAAAAATTAATGAACTTCAGTTGAAAAGTTCAACACAGAAAACATCATGATAATTGTGGCTGAGAGCTGATTATGGTTTTGCTGGTTGGAGTCAGTCATAATCGGCAGTTTGGGAACATTTTGGTTTTTTTGAGTTGATAAGACCAAGACTGTCTGTCAGCTCTGATATACTGAACTTGGATTTGTTCCGAGAAACACGTCCAACATGCTAACCCATTTGAAACAACATCATACAAGTGTGTGTATGACCAGGTTTCATGAAGCCAGATTTCTTGCTTAACCAGATAACATGTCGGATTTAAGGTAGTCTGAGCTAAATGTAAGTGAACAAAGACAAAGTCTATGTAAACTTGGGTACCTTAAAATTTGTGTACCGTTATACCCCTAATACCAAGCTCATTCTGGACCAGAGGCTGTTGCACTTCACTGCGGTGCCATTTGGGCTATGCAATGTCCCAGCCATATTTGAGCATCTTATGGAACGGTTACATAAGAACATAAGAAATTTTCAAACAAGAGGAGGCCATTCGGTCCATCAAGCTTGTTTGGGCAGAATTCAACTAATAGCTCAGAGTTGTTAAAATCTTATCTAGTGCTGATTTAAAGGAATTCAAGGTTTTAGCTTGTACTGCACTAGCAGGAAGACTATTCCATACTGCTGTGTAAGAAGTTTTGCTCAACTCCAGTTTATTTGAACTAATATTGAAGTATCGTATTTTTCTGACCATAAGATGCACTTTTTTCCCCCAAAAGTGGTACTGTGTACAACAGTAAGGCGGAACCCACATTGGAAATGGCTTTCAAACAGGGAGGCGGAGGATTAAATGAAGAAATAAATGAAGTGAAACATTATTAATGGCCATTATCAAAGGTAAACTCATTGTGTTCTTGTACAAGAGCAACGTTGCCGAGAAATGCAGCTGAACAGAATGCGTGGAATGCGAATGGAATGCAGTGCATGCGCAAATACTCACATCAGCTAATGTTTAAAGGTAGCGCAGATCGGTGGGCTGGGTGATGTATGTGCGAAACGTTTGTGCAGCATGCCGAAATCGCGTCCACCCACATCCCGCCCCTTCTTCTTTACAGGGACGTAAAATATAAAATAAATATTTTAGGATACTATTTGGTTCAGAATCTTTTTTTTCTTCATTTCCCTCCTCGAAAAATAAGTGCGTCTTATGGTCCGAAAAATATGGTAACTATTTAATTGAACAGCATCCTGACCTGTTAGAATCTTACCTATCTGTATCATTTCCCCCCTTAGTCTCCTTTGCTTGAGGCTGAACAGATTCAGCTCAGCTAACCTCTCTTCATAAGACATTACTTGGGGTATTACCAAGGAATGGCATAGTCTTAACATTACCTCTCTTGACTTAAATTCATCACAAATGGAGATGTAACCCAACATCCTATTGGCCTTTTTAATTGCTTATATTTTTGCACACTGGCGAGAGTGGGACATGGAAGCATCAATTCAAGCTTCATGTATTTCTGTGGAACCCATAAAATACTTATCCATTATATTTCTGTTTTTTGATCTTAAGTAAGAGCTGTTGTGGGGGACAACATCAAAAGCCTCCTGAAAATCTATGTAGATCACATCGTAGGCCCTTTTATGATCAATTTCCCTAGTAGCTTCTTCAAAGAACTCCAAGAGATTTGTTAAACAGGATCTACCTCTCCAAAATCCATGCTGATTATCCCACCCAATGTTATTTGAATCCAGGTAATCTACCATTTTCGCTTGGATTATAACTTCCATTAGTTTACCAGTTATGCAAGTTAGACTAATTGACCTATAGTTTGATGAATTACTACTATCCCCTTTTTTGAATATGGGTGTTGTGTTGGCATGGTTCGAATCAGAAGGTATCACACTGGCAGATAAGGATTTCTGGAATAGCAAAGCTTAAAGGCCGACAAATAATACCCCTCATCTCTTTTAAAACTATAGGTAAAATGTCATCAGTCTGATTGCTAGCAAGAATCCTCCGCAGTCGCTGTATTGTTTATTTGGATGATTGCTGGTACATGCCTCCGGATTTGACCAGGTACTGGACAATCTGTGGGTGGTTTTCACAGCAATAAGGCAAGCTGGCCTGAAGCTGAACACCTCCAAGGGCCATCTGTTCCAATGGCAGTTGTTGTCAATTGCAGCGGTGATGTAACTAACAGGCGTTGTTGGAAAATATTGCATTGTTGCACGTTTGAGTAATTAATAGTGCATTATTGTTGTGTGTGTGTCATCATTTGAAGTCAGTAGACTCCGCTTTGTCAGATAACGATAGTCACATTTAAAAAATATTATGGTTACTGTCAATACCGGTATATTGTGACACCTCTAATGCAAGCAATACTGGGATCAGGGCAGTCCCCTCCCAAGTCCAAGGGGAGGAGAGATGAGTTATTGCATATTTCAATTGTCAGCCGGACAAAGCTGGAAGGAACTATTGTGTCATTAGCTGGGAGCTCCTGACAGTTGTGATGATGCCAGATATGAAATAGCCAAATGGGCAGCTTGCCGAACCACCAGGGGAGGCCGGGGGCTCTCAGAAGAGGGCATATGACACCCACAGTCACAGTGAAGCACTGCTGCCAGAGGCACGGGTAAGGCTGCGCAACCCCACTCTCAAGAAAGGGTTGTACCCCCAGCTGGTGGGGCAGTGGATGGGGCCCTGTGTGCTACTGAAAAGTGAATATACTATTTTTGGAAGTGTATTCATTTTTAGTGTATTAATTCTGCCGGTTAAGGACATGATTATAATTAACTTTAACAATATCTTAATTTTGGTAATATTTGAAGTAACTTGGATATTCATTGTCATTGGGCACAGTACAAAGACATTCAATGTGCAATCCTCTGTTAAAAAAAAAACATATATACACAATATGAAGAGATAAATACATTGCACATATACATACCGTATAGAGCAAATGATTCATAAAATTGCTCAGGTTGTGCAATGTAATGCAAGGTAAACGGTGAGGTAATTATAACTGTAAGCACAAACAGTTCTACCAGGGGCACTTGATGGACTGATCGCGTGCGTTTAGAGCTCCCGGGATGAGACGTCTGTGCATGACAGACTATCGTTTGCTGGATGGGAGAAGGTCAAACAGACTGTAGCGTGGGTAAGTGGGATCCATGCTAATGCTGGTCACTTTTCTGAGACAGCGTATGCTGTAGACGTCCACCAGGGCTGGAAGCTGCACCCCGACGATCCTCTGTGCTATCGACAGAATCCGCTGTAGAGCTTTTCTATCAGCTGAGATACCACACACAGATACAGTAGGTTAAAAGACTATCTGTGGTGCAGCAGTTGTAAGTCAGCAGCACATTTTGAGGGAGGCTAGCTATTTTTCACCATTCTTAGAAAGAACAGCTATTGCTCTGCCTTCTTAAGCAGTGCCATGGTGTTAGCTATCCACAAAAGATCCTTGGAGATATGTATCCCCAGGAACCTGATACACGCTCCACCCTGTCCCCATTGAAGACTGGAGCATAGTCCTTATCATGATGATGGTGATTAGCATCAGGTCGTTCACTGAACACCAACTTACCAGACTTTGCACCTCCACTCTGTAGGCGGATTCATCACTGGAAATCAGCCCAATCACTGCTGTGTCGTCTGGAATTTTTTTTTTAGTGGTGAATACACGTACACAAAGATGAGTGAAGAGGGAGAAGAGGATGGGGCTCAGCACACAACCTTGCGATGTGCCCATATCTCTAAGTATGTGGCCTGGGGAATCACATTAAAATGCTCTGCTTTTTTTTGGTGGATTCTTCCTCTCCAACATATTCAAATGCAATATAGAAGATTTCAAATATATTTCAAATATATTCAAATATCAATTTTGTAACTTGAGAAACATCCACGTGTTTTTAATACTGTAAATTTAACACAGATGGTATGGTTCTATCTGAATTAGAAATAAACATCGTGCTATTACTGTAAATACTTGTTTTGCTGTGTACCCGACGGTAGCATGCGCCCTTACCTGTTGTACTCCTTGCCTGATCCTCGCATGTCTTAGCCGTTGTGTAATTACCCAACCGTGTCAGCCTTCCCGTTTATTGTGAAGCCTCCCCGTGTTTCGCTGATGTGTTTGTCAGTGTTATTGTTGAGTGTGGTTTTTTTGTCATGTAAAACCATCTTCTCTTAACCCTTGACTGCTGCTGTGATACCTCGGTCTGCCAAGCACTACAATAATTTATGTTCAGTTTGCCTCAAAGTTATTCCAGAAATTTGTGATGATGAGCTAGCGGCTGTTGTTAATGATTCTATTGCTAAAGAGAATAGTAATGGTGAAAGGGCATCTCTGACAGCGTCTGCTCTTTATATTAAATGGTTTCCATATGTTATTCTGTTAGGATTTCTGTGGTCAGAAATTATATCGAAATATTTGTCGGCCTCAAAAAAAAATTTGAAATTTTTTACCACATCCAGATCTTTCCTGTGACGTGAATTATACTCAAATATGACATATTGGTATGTACTATATCATTAATTTACATGGACGGAAGGTTTCCGTATGTAATAACGAGCCCTTCACCAAGCATTAACAGTAACCGTAAACGTACAGTGCATCCGGAGAGTATTCACAGCGCTTCACTTTTTCCGCATTTTGTTATGTTACAGCCTTATTCCAAAATGAATTAAATCCATTTTTATCACCCCATAATGGCAAAGTGAAAAATTCTGCTTGAAATTTTTGCAAATTTATAAAAAGTAAAAAAATATCACATGTACATAATAAGTATTGCATATTAGTATGCAACGTAGATGCACATATCTCTCTGAGCTCCAGATGTCGCTTTTTCCGTTTCCTCCAAAACGAGTATGACTGCTCAGATCATTTGAAAATGTGCGGACTTTTTCAGTGCACGTTTTATTTGTGTAGTTTCTTTATAAATGCGCAAATCTTCAAATAAATGTGCCTACGAATGTTTCTCGTATTGTTAGTTTATGCGAAGCATTTCTAAATGAGTCTTAGGTGTAGAAATAAGCTCAACCCAGTTGGATTTCACTACACTCTCAGAAAATAGGGTACCAATTTGTACCTTTGCTTGTCACTGGGGCTGTACCCTTAGGGTCTGCCAATTGTACCCTTAGCTGTACTGTAGGTAATTGCACCTTATATGGTACAGAAATGAATCCCCAAAGTACAAACAACATTAATGTACCCCCAATGGTACAAAACAGTTCTTCATAGTCCATAGTGTGTGTGTGTGGGGGGGGGATATACGAAATGTCACCACAATGTGATAAAAAGCTGTTATATTCACACTTCGGGGGCCATTTTTTTCTCTGTGCAAAGGGAAACTCAATTTCATATAACTGAACGCAATAAAAAAACTAACAATGCAAAAAGTCTCGTCTTTTATTTGGTTACGTAGTGTGTGCGTGTGTGTTGGAGGGCACGACAATTTTATCTGCTGGGAGCCTGGTAAGAAATGTTTGAGATGCACTGGGACCCAGTTAAGGTGAATTCATTTCTATAATTCGTAAAAACATATAGTGGAAGTACATGTGTTCTACTGGTTCATTCTATTGGTATTATGTGTTTATTATATAAAGCACAAGTATTTAGTTTCCGGGAATAATCACTTTCATCTTCACACCTAAAATAACGCTACTTTTAATGAACGACACAAGGTGGCAGTCTACCACAGGCTTACAACCTGCGGAGAGCCTATGCTGAAATTATAAGTAGTAAAATTTTTGTGATAAATAGTCGGCCTGTTGATGGCATGTTGAATCATACATTTTTTTCAGTACTTTTGTGAAAATGCGGGGAAATGTCAATTTGCTGAAATCGTGGAAACCAATGTAAGCCTAAGTTTTATGCCCTCTTTTGCAATCACTAGGCCAGGGTTCTTCAATTCCGGTCCTGGAGGGCCAGTCTGCAACACAGTTTGCAGATTCTCCTGCTCAGATACACCTATTAAACCTGACAATTGGCTGGTGATCTGAATAAGATGTGTCTAAGCAGGGAAATCTGCAAACTGTGTTACAGGGCTGAAACTGGGGAACCCAATAGTAAGGTTATATTACTTGCATATTACTCAAATATCAATAATCAGTGTTCAAAGGTAAACACAATTAGCATGGGCTGCAGATGAATTACCAGTCTGTCATTTGAAATGGAGAAAACTGCTCCTGCTTAAGATCAAAGCCGCAGGGATTCTAGGAACTGTAGCAACCTGGATTGAAAACTGGTTTACAGACAGGAAGCAGCGGGTATCTATTAGAGGCACAATGTCACAGTGGGCCTGCGTTCATAGTGGGGTACCACAGGGTTCAATTTTAGGACCACTATTGT
>JAODKL010000040.1:255390-280124 GCA_026780765.1 Petrocephalus schoutedeni
ATGCTAAGATTATACAATTCCTTGGTAAGACCACACCTAGAATATTGTGTGCAGGTTTGGTCACCATATCTTAAAAAAGACATTGCGGCCTTAGAAAAGGTGCAGCGTAGGGCTACAAGAATGATTCCTGGTCTTAGAGGAATGTCATATGAAGAAAGGTTAGCTGAGCTAAATCTGTTCAGCCTCGAGCAAAGGAGACTGAGGGGGGATGATCCAGGTCTATAAGATTCTAACAGGTTTGGATGCTGTTCAACCAAATAGTTACTTCAGCATTAGTTCAAATATAAGAACTCGTGGCCATAGATGGAAATTAGCTGGAGAACATTTCAAACTGGATTTGAGGAAGCACTTCTTTACACAGTGTGTAGTTGGAGTATGGAATCGTCTTCCTGTTAGTGTAGTGCAAGCTAAATCCTTGGGTTCCTTTAAATCAGAGCTAGATAAGATTCTCTGAGCTATTAGTTAAGTTCTCCCCAAACGAGCTTGATGGGCCGAATGGCCTCCTCTCGTTTGTATATTTCTTATGTTCATATGTAATATAAAAAATGTTTAAGTTTAAATTGGTATGTAAGTAGGTTATATTGATTAGTTATAAAAGAATATTTAGTTGCAGGTATCAAAGCCTATATTCGTTTTTTATTTAATTTTTCCTGGACATTATTTTTTGCCGATTATTATTTTTAAATTTTAATTCAATGTTATTTATACCCAGCCCATCTTAACACTTTGGCCCCTGAAACGCTATTTTCGTGGACGTTTATTGAGGTTGTAAAAAGAGCATGTAAATCACAATAATAGTGAACAATCCCATTTTTAGCCAACCCAATAAACGTTATTAACTGCTGAAATGTGTTTTGGTTGTGGCGCCAATGGCAAGAAGACACCAGTGATTCTGATTTTTTTTTTTTTAATGTAGATATCATCTAGAATATTGCTCACTTTATTGGGCGGTAGCACAAACACTAATGCAGCATTGCATCGATTTAGCTCATAGGAAAAAACATAACATTATTGGCCTTAGGGCAGACTGGTTTAAGTTCGAACATAATTAAACATATTAATTATTAGTTATTATAAATGTACATGACCTCAGGGTATATTTATGTATACATACATCTCATTGTAAATATAAGCCTACAAATAATCAAATTAAATGTATATGAAATGAACTCCCTCGCCGTTAAATTGGGATCCGTCAGTTCTGCCAGGCTACCTACTGCAGGGGGCGTCGAAGGCCGTGTGTCGCAATTAATAATCGCAAAGTAAAATTCGCTTATACGTTTATTTCCTTTCCCTCTCAGTTTGTTCCAAATGTACAGCTTAGCGGGGTATATGACAAGCCTGGGACAAAATCAACACGTCGGCGGTCGCCATGTAAAACAGGTTGGGGCGCAGAGGGCTGGGGGGGGGGCGCAGAGGGCTGGGGCTGGCCAGCCTCCCGGAGCTGCTCCCGGTCTATTTACGCGCACAGTCGACGCAGAGACTCGGCGAGAGCAACAGCTTCGCCATCTCCCGCAACACATCGCGCGTCTGGCCGCCGTCCGCCCTTTACCGCCGAACATTCGAGCGAAGAGACTCTTTTATACATCCATACGATGCAACGCTACAAATTGCAGCGGCTCATGTCCATTTTACGTAGATGAAGCGGCTCGTTTGCTCACATCGGGGAATCGATGCGTATCTGCCTGTGGAAAGTGAGCGCAGCTGTCTGTCATATGCCATTTCATGTCTGAATTCAGGTGCATCCCTTCATTTGTACGGAAAAATCCCGGAGGACCTTTGAATTAAAAGGGGGTTATTTTTGAAACAAAAGGTGCATTTGGATGGAAAACCGTGCACTGAATTACTAGACAATAAAGAATGAATATGCACCTCGCACGGCTGGAAGGATATAACTGGGGCATGTTTTTTTCCAATGCATTTCTGGAAAGCGGATTGTAAAGTAGCGGAAGACACGCACAGGTTAAGAGAAATTCTCGGATATAAGAAAAAGGTGCGGTGATTCCGGATGTAATTTTTTTCACCCAACTTCCATATTTCTCAGTAAACGTTAAATATCATACGCGCGAGTCTGCCCGGAGGACGCTGGGAAGAACTGCTTTAATTATTCGTAAGTGATTTCATTCATTTTAATGGGATTTGAAGTTATAACGCGTAAACCACGAAAGGCAGATAAGGACAAATATAGCTTATACGGTGAACAGAGAAGAACAACCATCCGCAGCGTTACGGCTTTTCGGGTCAAGCGCAGAGATGCGGTCGCTATTATGCCTGTATTCGCGTTTTGTTACGGAATTCAGCCGCCTTATTGAATGAACTGCGCACTGAAATTGGGAGACCAGACGCACCGTATCGGCGATTTTCGACGTCTGTATTAATATCATGCAGTATCGATGTTAGAAACAATACAGCCGATGCGCCGCACAATGTAGCAACGGTGACAATGGAAAGCTGTGAGGAGAGCGGACGGAATAAAGCCTGGGTGGCACCATTACTCCTATTAAACGTGCGATGTTATGGTCACGGATGTGGCAAAAGAAAAATCGCTTCATCTCAGTTCTCCGCGCAAACACATCGCAGTAATCGTATAAAAGGCAGTGATGTTTGCTCCTTGCATCGTGGCATGCCGTGAGGCTGGAGCGCACAGTTCCGTTAAACAGACAGGCGTGAATATGCAGTGAAAATAGGATTTTTTTTGTTTTATGTTGGTATCTTTTTTAAGGCGAAAGAAAACTCTTTTAAATTAAATTACCACGATGCCAGCATTTCGTTGTGGATCATCCATATGTTTATACTGTAGATACTGTCTGTGGCAAAGATGGTGTCTTAACAATAGAGAAACCAACCAGATTGTTTGACAAGCGAATCTTATCCAACATTGCCTGCATGTCTACAGCAAAAGATCTCTGAAGAGACAACTGCCAGTGTCCACAGGAGCTGCTGAGCTGGATGCAACCCCTTCCCATTATTCTGTGTTTATCTTCCCCATCTGATCTAGGGAGGTGAATCCAGCGCATCTGGAGGGGGTTTCCACAGCCCGAGGTGCTTATGGTGGGGCACCGACACCCCTGCGTGGCAGCACACCCCTGCGTGGCAGCCCGTCGCGGCGCGTCACGTCACAGAGCGGCTGAGGACGCAGTGTCTCTTTTCTCTGTGCCCCAGAGGCCTGCAGCACAGCCAATCAGCGGAGCGCCGATATCACGCCTGACCATTCCCCAGCTGTGCTGGAACCCAAGACCAGCTTTACTGAAGACTTTTCAAAGTCAACCAGATCAAGCAGACGGTAGCTGTTGGCTTCCCTGCGGTCGCCAGCCTGGCCGTATTCCTGGCCTCCCTCTCTGGCCTCCTTGTTAGCGAGTCCCGTGTGACCAGTAGACCTATGATGGCTCGCCCCCACACCGGGGTGATGGTCTCGGGCCACGGGCTGGGCTACCCTCCCCAGAACACCGCACGGGTGGTGGTTTGGGAGTGGCTGAACGAGCACGGGCGTTGGCGTCCCTACGGTGCAGCCGTGTGCCACCATATCGAGAATGTTCTCAAAGGGGATGCACGTGGCACTGTGGTGCTGGGCCAGGTCGACGCCCAGCTAGCACCTTACATCATCGACCTACAGTCTATGCACCAGTTCCGCCAGGACACCGGTAAGTCACGCAGCTTTAGCCCATACCGTATGTGGTCAGGATGAAGCATCTAACAAGTTGGCAGAATGATATGTTCTGGTATTTTTTCCTTTTGGGAATAAACAAAATGGGAAAACAGAGCTTATTATCTGGAATTACTTCCAAACCCTGGCAGTGAGGACTATTGAGCAATAAATATAAAGAAAATCTGATGATCAGATTTTTTTTCTTTCATTGTTCCCGTCATTTAATTTAATGTCATCATTTTATGAGAATGTGTATTGTGAAATAACTAATATATATATATACACACAGTGTATGTGGGATGGGTTTTGCTTATTCAGGCCAATGGGCAAAGTAAAGGGATCTTTATTACTGTGTTTCAAAAAGATCAGTCCAACCCCAGTATTTCCTGTACACTCCAAAAAGTTTGGAGTTTCAGAGAGTTCCTGGAGGTCAGCTGAAGAGCAGAGCATAAGCTCTGTTTCAGCAGAATACCCTATTAATGACCCTATTAATCAAATGTGGAGGAGCGGCAGGGTGTCAGGCTGGAGGAGCTGGTGCTCCAAGTGATGTCAGCGAGCACATTCATAGTGCCGTCTGCTGCTCTGGCAGCAGCCTCTGTGGGATCACAGCTAAGGAAACATTTATCAGCACCAAAGGAGAATGTAGGCACAATGATCTGCTCCCCTTTCAGGTGCCTCCATGCTGGAGTGGCTGTTGTAATACTGAGGATCAGCGTCACTCCATTTCTGCTGTGGTTTATTTGTCGAGTTTGCTTTATGGTTTCTGTTTTTTATGGGTAAGTTCAAGCATGTTCCTTCTGTTTGTGCTGTTCCTCCTAGTTCAGGGGAAATGGCCGTCAGGTATTAGCATTGTACCGATAAACCCTGATTAGCTGCTTTCTCAGATATCATGGCTAAGGTCACAGACTAATGAATGTCCCAAGGGAACTAGATTCTCTGGTGAAGATGGGTTTCTGTATATGTGGGTGAAACTATTGAAGAGAAGTCTATTTGGCTTAAGCATCATAAAACAAATCACTTAAGCAAGTTCTATAAGTTGCATTCGGCTAAAGATCGGAATTGAGGCGACTCTAGGCATTTCTTAATTGATCAGTATCGGCTACCAAAGCCTGATCCAATGATTGATTTCTCAACACACATCAGTTGAGCAGATTGTAAGGTCCCATCGCCTGTTGCAATAAAACTGAGGCACTTGGTTTGAAACTACAAACTACCGAGATGTCAGGCATGTGGATATTATTTAAACTGGAAGCTCGAAGTAGTCTAACAGGTACCTAAAATGTTAAGCCTTTGTAGAGGAGGGAGCAGTGGAGCATCGTGTAATGCAACAAATCTAATTAGGCACTTGCAGAAGCTTACTCATATGAGGAATGCACCGACACCGACTGTATGTGTATGTATATTTAAATATTAATTTAAATCTTGGATGTAAATATCAAATGGATCAAATTGGGTACAAAAAAAGTAGACTGGGACTTCTGTAGGTGCATCTACGTCACTAGGAATGGTGGCAAACACACGAAGCAGATTCAACCCATTGACCATTTGAGGATCTTCATCTTCAATCAATCAAAAAACTTTACTTGTCCCCGAGGCACGTAGAGCAGTGTTACACAGACACAGAACCAGACATTAAAGAAATAGAAAAATAAAATAAGAATAAAAGTGATAGTAATAATAATAAGTAATAAAATGGCTCTCAATATATACATAAGGTGCAAGATTGCAGTTGAGAGTAAGTAAATTAAACTGTACACAAGGTGCAAAAAAGGTGCAAAAATGAGGAGGTCATTGGGTAGTGGATTATACCTTTATGGGGTTTGGTGCATAACGGCAGGGGGTAACAGCTTGCGAGTTCAGATGGTCTTCAGTGAGGTTATAGTATTGATAGATCTAAATCCTTGAGTTGACATGGGCTTCACTGCTATTGCACAATACACACACTGTTGAGGTGGCTAAGCAAGAGTCTAGGTTTGTCTATGGATGTGCAGAACCACAGGCAATAGGTGGGAGGGGCAAGGAACCAGGTGCATGACCAGTAGGAGGCAGACCTCTGCAAAGGTCTCAGTGCTCCCAGCACATGGCCGAGTGCAACATCGCCCTCGATGGGAAGGGGGAGGATTTATGATCCTGTGATTGGTTGAGCCGCAAGTCGCCTTGACCTGCTTTGTGGTTCTCTGGAGGTTTGTGCATTGGCTTGAAAGAGAGGTTTATGTATGAACATGGCCACTTCGTTTCTTTACTCGTGTTTGTCACTAAATTGTGGCAGGCGCACAAATAAAGAGTACGTCATGCTCAGAGGGATCTCCTGGGATGTGCTGGCAGGCAGACCCTTTTGCCAGAGCCGCGTGTTATGGCAACAGCTTTTTTTTTGTTTGCATGAGTTGTGTGTGTGTGCGTGCGTATGTGCGTGTGTGCAT
Organism: Petrocephalus schoutedeni; assembly: GCA_026780765.1. Classification (NCBI taxonomy): domain Eukaryota; kingdom Metazoa; phylum Chordata; class Actinopteri; order Osteoglossiformes; family Mormyridae; genus Petrocephalus; species Petrocephalus schoutedeni. Next base: position 261,457 of record JAODKL010000040.1, read on the forward strand.
AAAGGGGACTCAACAGTCTGAAGTTCAGTCATTTTCACAGTTTAACGTGGCACACTCACATTAGGACGACAGGCGTCAAAGTGACATCAGCGATAGGCATTTGGCATGAGATCTGAAGGGCTTGTGAGAATTGATACTTTGAGCTGGGCTGGTGTTACTTCTCATTGCTGCTGGCTGGCTGTCCTTCCCCTTCTGTTGCTGAGCCTGTTTCCCCCCAGTGCTGTCCATTCTCCCCAAGGGCTCCTACTCCTGGAAGTGTAGGTGCCCGGCGAGTTTGCTGCGGCAGCCTCTCTCATTACAGGACTTTGGTACCATTGACTAATCTTCTTGGAAATGCCCATCCTTTGTCTCAGCAGTCTGCGGTCCTTCTCTGCTCCATCCAGGACATTCCATCCACGGTAACTGGCCATAACAAAGAGGCCCTCGTCTCCCTCGACGTGGCAGGAAGCACACAAAGCACGGATCCGGGTGTAGCTGGTTCTGCTGACTCTGCCGGGTCCACGTTACGCCAGTATTAAGGCTCTCATTGATCGGTGTGCAGGCTTCATTAGTAGTAAACAGAAAACGTCTTGAATGTAATCTGAATTAATGGCAGCATTCAGGTCAGTGATGTTCTTTTGTACTACTGCTCGCCCTGCATTTCACGGGTTCAAAGACAATGCTGTTAAAATGGATGTGTGACTTTGACTCGCCCTTTGTTTCAGCATGTGTGAATACTGTCCCTTCCGGCATGTTCTCCACCATGCGCCCCTCGTGTCCAGAGAGGTGCTCTGAGTCAGTGGGACTCCGATTGTATCAGTGGTTACTGAAAATAGCCAAGTGCTTTGATTGATGAACATGACTCGTGTGTTTCTTTGGGGAGAAGTCATTCCTGAGTTGACATTAACACGAATGGCAGACTTCTCTTAATGACATTCGCATTCTCGCCAGATAGATGTGCACCGAGCCCCAAAGGTGAGATACAACTCAGCGCAAACAGGCAGAGATAAGCGCTGGAGCAGATAAGGCGGCAGCAGCTCATAGATCAGCTGGGTGAAGGCGAGGTAGAGCAGCCCATGCAGTCAACCTGAAAGACACATCAGCAGGGAAGAAGCCCTCCCTTAGTATAAGTGGCCATGTGATGGCGGTCAGCCGCGGGGCGCCCGGTACCGCTCGCCCGTTTGCTCCGCTGTTCCTGATAATGATGCGCGGCAGTGAGGCCCATGTCCGGTGGCTACGGTCAGCACATCCCGAGATACCCGGCTGTAATCTCCGCCCCCCTGGGTCGGGCAGCTTATTTGTTTAGCTGTCGCCGCCTCCGTGCGCGGCTTTACTTCACACCTCTAGCCAGTGCCATCTCGCAGCAGTGCGCGGCGTCACCGTGCCGGTGTGAAAGCGGCCCGCCACGGGCCGCTAGCCGGCTGCTGGGACGCCGTGTAGCTGCTGGGCCCCCTTCCCTCGTTCCTCCTCGTCACGGTCCCGTCGTGCCAAATGCCGGCCTCCTGAATCTCGGAATGCTCTCTGATTAGTGCGTGCATGGGCTGGGACTGCATGAAAGCCCCGGAACACGGAGGCCCCACCTCTCCGGGGCACTTTGATGTGGAACACCACAGCTCCCATGATGCCGTAGTGACGTGGCGTCACCATGTCAACTGCGGGCCCGTGTTTTTACGCAAACAGTCCCCCAAGTAGTCAGAAGGAATTTAGCACGCGGGAGGACGAGCAGCTCATCGACATCCCATAATGTAGACAGACCGCCAAACCGATATTGCAGTTTCGCCGGCTGATATTAATTGTCAGCATCGATCGGCCTAAATGTCCGCCTTGGCTGTGGTGCCCGTGCCCATAGGGAGTTTGTCTTACGTGACACATTAAATGGGATTTTTTGGAAAACAGCTTTCGACTGGCCATTTGAATCAGTTTGTCCAATCTGCTCTGGTAAGCTGGCCCCTGGGCAAGTCAACACTTCACAGATTTCACCCAAAGTGCAGGAACAAAACAGCTGCTCTTCAGCGTACTCTGGTTTGGCTTCTACCAAACACCTGGATTGGCTTGGTCTCTCTGGTTCCTCACATGGTACTGAAGGCAACCCGTCTACTCTCTTCTTTATCCCTGAAAGGCATCGTTAGCCCTCTGTAACAGCAGACCAGATTGGCATATAACTGGCAGGAATAACAAAAAAATCATTTTATGGAGCATGAGAACAAATGGCAATTTAGGATGTACCACGGTGGCGTTAGACGGGCAGCTGCGAGGAGGGGCAGAGGCAGTGGCTGTCATGGGATTTCTTTTGGCACAAGAGTGTTTGAGCAGCATGCCTGAAAGGCAGATTACTCAAGGATCGGGGATGATGAAGCAGCCACAGCTTCCTGAGGCGGACAGGGAGGAGTTCAGCCGGAGGCCAAAGGGGCGTGTGCCCGGGGGGGGGAGGCTGGGCGGCCCCCGCAGGGATGGGAGCTCTGCCCTCCTCCCATTGGGTCTGTTACTCAGTGCAAGACCTGCCTTACCCACTGCAGTCGGGGGATTCCTGGGACTTCTGCCTCGCACACCGCCGCTCTCGGGGCCCCGTAATGATGCCGCGGCGTAGCAGGAGCCCGGTGGGTCCCGAAGAGGGGTGCTGAATGGCAGAGTGTTTTTAATCACAGAGCCGTGCCCATTAAGGAGGCAGAAGGTGCCAGGGAGCAGCAGGCAAGCCTGTCAGCACACAGTTCAGGGGATATGTATGGGTAGCGAGTTGCAATGGACAGTAACAAAGCACATTTACCGGAGTGCTGCATATTGTATGAGTATCGGTACTTTACTTGAGTATCAATTTCTTTGGAAACTTATGATATATACTCTACTACATTTGAAAGACAAATATTGTGCTTTTGACTGTGCCACATTTTTATGAAGGTTCTTGTTACTCATGATTTTGAAGTGTAGCTTTGAAGTCAGAGGACAAACGACGTTTCCTTAAACGGGATAGACTGTATCGTGTTTCTCACAGGAGGAAAACCAATCGCAGTGAATGATCCTACGCTGTCAGCCAAGTTGCTGTTGGGCAGTTAGAAAGCTTGGGTGAAGAGGTGTGAAGCTGGGTTGGCTGTTTTATTTATTTTTCTGTTTTCTGAGGAAGTCTGCCTGAGATCACTGTTTGGCTAATGCACACTGCTGTTTTGTGGGGGTGGGGTGTTAAATTAAAAAAATGAAGACGACAGTGGCTGTCCTCATGTCGATTTCAGTTGTTTCTGTTGGCTTTGTAGCACATTCCACAAGCTTTATAATTCTCCAGCAGAGGTATGCAGTCTAATCCGCAAAGGGCCAGTGTGTTTGCTGGTCTTCGGGATAACCTTTAGATCAGCTGTTCAAACCCCGGTGTGACAACTCTTTGGCCAATCAGCCCTCTAATAGTCACCTACTTAGGGAGTTACAGCAGAAACCCACATACAGTACACAGAGGCCCTTCCTGCCTACCTTGGTTCTACATGTTCTGCAAGCAAGTCAGTGCATTCAGTAGGTTGTTTCAGGATCATTAGGTTCTGTAAATGCATTGTGACAACAATACAACAATGCATTAACTTTAGAAGAAAATGTACTTTTGAATACTTAAGTATTTTTAAAAGCAAGTACTCCAGTACTCTAACTCACGTCAAAATTTGACTGAACAACTTTCACCTGTCTTGGACTAACATTTGACCATAAGTACTGGTAACACTTTACTTGACAGAAAAAAATTATGTTAGGTTTAATACTTATGTATTAATTAACCACAAATTAAGTGTTAGTTACAAATCTCATGTTCATCATGATCTCATGTTCATCATCAATGAATTGTAACACATCGTTTATCACAAGCAAGTATTACATTTGTTCACATATCTGTATCTGTATGTAATTATGTAACTACTAACGGAACCACTGAAGGAAGTACTGTAGGAACAAATAATGAATAGCATGTAAAATACTGATCTCATGTTTGTTCATCTTTAATGGATTGTGACACATAGTTTTTCCCAAGTAGTTACTATATTTGTTACTATATCTGTTAATTCTGTAAATCTTAGTTTGATCATCATTATGATGATGAACATCCTTCATCTTAAGCAGTGACTATATTTCTTCATGATTTGTACTCTAGCAGTAATTTAGTTACTACTAAGTTTTTTTTGTCGCCTTAAGTAAAGTGTTACCGGAGTATCTGTGCTCTGACTCAAGTAATGGAGTTGTGTACTCTGTCCACCTCTGGTAGCTGTGCTTTTGTTTCGGGTTTTCCTTCCATGATGATGGTGGCATGGACAGAAATAGCTGTGGCAGTCCCAGCTGCAGTACTAACAGTGGCGGTGGGTCGTGATGGTGATGCAGCGGGTAGGTCAGGCTGCCCTGGACATGGGGTACCAACCCTCTTTTCTGTGGCCTGGATAGGGGCCACAGACAAGCCCCACGGGCCCCAACAAGGTCCCCGGAGCCTATTTTGGACACGCAGCTCCCCTGTAATTTAGCCGGCGTGGCAGGAATATAGCCAAAGCAACACCCCATCCTCCTGGGAAGTAAAAGAGCCCGCATGGGACCGCAGCGGGGGGGAGGGTAATGGGGGATGTCCCCACTTAGCACCGTGCTAGAGCATGTTCTCGGACTCACTGCAGAGGGCACGGGGGGTGACCTGAGTGTGCCTGAGCTGCCAGTGGTTAGCTGACGTTTCGGTTGCTGACCGTACTGTGATTGCAGTTAAAAACGGGCAGGTCATTCCTCCTGGGTGGCAGCTGCAGCTCCTCAGTGAATTATAGTTACATTTAGTGAACTGCTTAATATATCTCTTTTAAAAAGCTGCACACTTCTGCCCTGTATGCTAGTTTATGTTTGGATCCTGCTCCTCGTGAAGGTTGAGCACTAGCCATCATGCAGACCGGTCAGGGACCTGCCCGCTGGCATCGCTGCGTTTCTCTGCCTCTCTCCTCCATGATCCGGTAGCTTCTTCTTCAGCCCTTCCGTCACACAGACCGGCCTGCTGTTCAGAGATAAACTCGGCTAAACAGCGGTTTGTCTCCGCGGCCACGCGGGACACTCCGCATTGTGCCGCCTCATCTGTTTCATTATTTGTTTTGGTACCGTAACCATGGGAGCCACATTTCCTCCAACCCGTTGCACCTTCACTAAATTAATCAGACCTCCCCCGTTTTCTGAGGAAAGGCCAAAAATGAAAGGCAGAGAAGACACAATTTGCGCTCCCTGATATGGGTGGGGTGTCCAGAAAGGGCCCAGGAAATCCCGAGGTGGCGGCCCACGGCTGTGTTTGCTGAGCCGCCTCCAGCAGAGGCATCCGAGCCCGAGGTGCTGCCCACTGGGAGATCATCTGAACATCGGCTTGTCAACTGCAATCCGCGTAACTCCACTCACACTGGGAATCGATCTGTCGTCTAATGGGAAAGGGAGAGTGCTCTGTTTACTCCATCCAAAAGCGTGCCCTCGCAAATAATCAAAGTGAAATACAAAGCGGCCGTCAGGAAGGAGATAACAATGTGGTTTTATTCTGAAATGTCACAGGAGAGCAGACTACTTATTTTGATTAAAGAAAAGATTGCGTGAACTATAAATAAAGCTGTAAAATGTTGCTTAGGATTGAACGTGAGAATATCACTTGAAGTACACCATTCTGTACAATCTAATGCTTGTGCCATTAATCTAGTAGATCATCCATCCATCCGTAAATCTTTGGTGACACAGTTTCAGCATAGACCGTGGCGCGAGACTCTGTTAGTATCAGCTGGTTAAATCTGCTGCCGCTCTGGCTGTAGTAGCCTTTGTCTGCGTTTGGCTATGACCAGGATATTTAAGCCACTGGTGCAAAGGGGTGTGTCTTGTGTCCTCAGGCTGAGCTCTAATTGGCAGATGGGTCTTTCTTTTGGGGCCGTTTAATTTGATGCATTTGTTTTTAACATAGACATGTGACTTTCTCTGCATCTCTGTGAGCCATACACTCAAGTGGTTCCAGTAGGTAACACATCACATGTTGCTGGCTGCATGCACACACATGCAGTATTGTGTGAGACCACAGGAGGACCTAAAAGAAAGTTGCCTATCAGCTGTGGTGCCTGCCCATCCAGCATACTCATGGGGGTCCCAGCCCTGCTAGGCAGAGTGTTGGCAGCCCTCATTGCCTCAAAGCCACCCTGTTTCCTGTCCAGCATGACCCCATGTCCTGAGAGGGGGAGGGGTGAAGGGACAGCATTGAGGCAGCTGGGGGCAGCGGGAGGGAAGACGGAGCAGGAAACCTGTGGGGTGCCTTGTGGCGGGGTCAAGCGCTCTGGGGCAGTATGAGGAACACTCTGGGTATAGATCTCTGACTTGGGTGTCAGGTGGTGGTGTGGAGCTCTCTGGGGCGGGATGGGGGACAGTCCAGGTGCAGATATCTGCCTCGGGTACATTAAAGCAGGGACAGGTGCTGCAGGGTGGGATTGGGAATGCTCCACAGCAGATCTTCGATTCTAGTACTGTGTGGTGAGGTCAAGCACACCAGGGAGGTATAGGCAGACGGCCTCTAATTCTTGTACCGTGAGGCAGGGTGAGGCATTCCAGGGCAGGATGAGGAACGATCCAGGAATAAATCTCTGATTCTGTGGTGAGAAAAGCCAGAAACCGCGACCAGGTGTTGGGTGGTCAGGACTCATTGATGCGGGATGTGAATGAAGGCTATCCTGATGGTACTAACCAACAGAGAGGCTACTGTGGCACAAATAACAATTTGTGATTTGGAATGTTAGATTTATATAGCACTGTATCACCTACCAGGATGATGCGACGGCAGCTATTCTGCACCAATGTGCTCACCACAGAGTAGCTAAGGTGGTGAAGGGGCCAGAGAGAATTCACCAATTAGATATAGGGGATGATTAGGAGGCCAGATTTGATAGGATCACAGTGGGTAATTTTAACCAGGACATCGGGGTACCACCCCTACTCTTTTGAAAGTTGCCCAGGGATCTTTTATGACTTAAGAGAGCCAGGGCCTCTGTATTTTAACTCATTTGAAGGATGGCAACATTTTTATAGCACAGTGTCCCCTTCACTGCACTGGGATACACAGAGACCGCAGGATGGGCGAACCTGTTGGCCACACCAATACCTCTTCCAGCAGCAACCCAACTCTCCTAGTTATTTTCCCATCCATCTACTGACCAGATCCAAAGTTGCTTAGCTTCTGACAAATTACCTAGTCTTGGGTTCTTTTCCCAAAAGCTCCCATTAGCGACTTACATAGTTGGATTCATTCAGTTGCATGGGTCCAACCATGTAAGTTGCTAACATAGTTAGCTACTATGCTTTTGGGAAGCGTACCCCTGAATTGCAGGTGGTTCGGCTGTTGACATCGTTAATGATGGTAATGGGAGAACTGTGTCACGACACACTGTACTGAGCCCTACTGTGCAAAAAACCATGTGTATAGCCCATCAGGAAGTACTCAACAGGAAGTGGGTTGAATGATTCCCATGGAAATGCTAAATGCACAGTGTTATTGCTTCCTGCCAACAATGGGGTGAAGTAGTTGTGTTTACAGTGAGAGGCAGTCACTCTGTGTGGTCTGTGCTTCTGTGGTCCAGGACATGATGGCAGCAGGTATAGCAGTTATTTAGGACCTTGGTGTCCAGTAATTTGACACCTCTGAGTATCAGAGGCTAGGTTAGAGGAAGGAGAATAATGGTGCTGGTTGGTCTTGCTCACCCTCACAGTCTGGTTAAAAAAATCATTTTCAGTTCAACTTTGCAACAAGTGGTGATGAAAAAAGTCTTCATTCGCAACAGGCGTGTTTTCTGGCCGGGGTGCTCTGATTGCGGTTGCTGTTCCTGCCTTGGAGGCCCTTAGCCATTTGAGCCTATCGATCTTGTGGAGATTGAATGCCCAGAAGCGACAGGAAGGGGTTTCTCCGTTTCACTCTTAATCTTAATCTTAGTTTAGATTGATTTCTGAATAAGTCCCCAGCGAAAGATGTGCCCCAAACGATGTAGATAATGGACTCGCAAGCATCTGGCCTGAGGTTTGCTTGTTCCTGAGTCCTTGACTACTCTTTCAGTACATTGGGTTTGTTCTCAGTTAGTTTTCAGTTAGTTCTTTTTTGATGTATTGTCATATTGTAACTTTACTTGTCTGTACATCTTGTTTGATGACGTACTCACAATTACTTCATTTTGAGCTGTGCCAGTCAGGTTTGAGCAGACGGCGTCAGGAGGTCACTGCTTATTCTTGGAGCCATGTGTCAGTGTCTGACGAGGTCTGCTCCATCCTTTCCTGCCGGGTGCCCCCTCCCCCACAGCCTCCACATAGAGAAACAGAGCTTCTCCCTGATGAGGCATCACAATCATGGGCCAGGAACCGAGGAACGCACACACACAAAGACACACACATACACAGGCACAGGCACACACATGGGCACAGACACATAGACACACTGTGTACTCACATGCAGGGAAACCAGTGGGAAGCTTGAGTCTGTGAGTCTCTTCTCCCCCTCTTCCATCTCTCTCTCTCTCTCTATCTCTCTCTCTCTCTCTCTCTGTTGCATTAGTCTCTGTTTTTCCGCTCTGGTCTCTCTCTGTTGCATTAGTCACTGTTGTATTTGTCCAGTCTGTCTTTGTTACATTAGTCTCTGGTGTTCTAGACCAGTCTCTCTCTGTTGCATTAGTCTATGTTTTTCTGCATGGGTGTCTCTCCATTATGTTATGGAACTGACCAGTACCTGAGTCGTACTGCAAAGAGAGACTAGTTACAGCCTGGTTCCATCTCACTGCAGTTGTCCACTACAGAAGGGTCGGCTCAGTTATACGTCACCGTGGAGAGTGACAGTGACGTAAAACCGAAGAGATGTTTATTTACCATTTGCATATTATACATCATAATTTACTATGCGCAGTTTTTATTTTTTGTTACTGTGCTCTAATTTCTGCTAGTATGGCTATGAGAATCGTTGTTGTGCAAGTATGAAACGCTAGCAGAATTAGCATTTGCTTGCGTAAATTTGCATTACGAATCCATTCCATTCAACTAAGTTCCAAGTTTTTTTTTTTTCACAATGTGCAGTACTACTAAAAATGAGTAATATTTAGAATATTCACTTTTTCCTTCAGATAATCCATGCATAAAACGCTGGTATGTCTGTACAATTTGATTCGATTCCATTTTACATTAATCTCTGTTCTTTTGAACCAGTCTCTCTCTGTTGCATTATTTTCTGTTTTAATGCTCCAGTCTCTCTCTGTTGCATTAATCTATATTCTTTTGCACCAGTCTCTCACTTTTTGCATTAGTCTCTGTTGTTCTGCTGTACACTGGTCTCTGTTACATTAGTCTCTGTTGTACTGCACCAGACTGTCTCAGTTGCATTAGTCTCTGTTGTACTGCACCAGTCTGTCTATGTTGCATTAGTCTCTGTTGTACTGCACCAGACTGTCTCAGTTGCATTAGTCTCTGTTGTACTGCTGTACACTGGTCGGTCTCTGTTGCATTATTCTCTGTTTTAATGCTCCAGTCTCTCTCTGTTGCATTAATCTCTATTCTTTTGCACCAGTCTCTCACTTTTTGCATTAGTCTCTGTTGTACTGCACCAGACTGTCTCAGTTGCATTAGTCTCTGTTGTACTGCACCAGTCTGTCTCTGTTGCATTAGTCTCTGTTGTACTGCACCAGTCTGTCTATGTTGCATTAGTCTCTGTTGTACTGCACCAGTCTCTCTCTGTTGCATTAGTCTCTGTTGTACTGCACCGGTCTCTCTCTGTTGCATTAGTCTCTGTTGTACTGCACCAGTCTGTCTCCGTTGCATTAGTCTCTGTTGTACCTGCACCAGTCTGTCTCTGTTGCATTAGTCTCTGTTGTACTGCACCAGTCTGTCTCTGTTGCATTAGTCTCTGTTGTACTGCACCAGTCTGTCTCCGTTGCATTAGTCTCTGTTGTACTGCACCAGTCTCTCTCTGTTGCATTAGTCTCTGTTGTACTGCACCGGTCTCTCTCTGTTGCATTAGTCTCTGTTGTACTGCACCAGTCTGTCTATGTTGCATTAGTCTCTGTTGTACTGCACCAGTCTCTCTCTGTTGCATTAGTCTCTGTTGTACTGCACCAGTCTCTCTCTGTTGCATTAGTCTCTGTTGTACTGCACCAGCCTCTCTCTGTTGCATTAGTCTCTGTTGTTCTACCGCACACCGGTCTCTCTCTGTTGCATTAGTCTCTCTTATACAGCAGTGGTCTCTCTGTGATTTTGCTTACTCAGGTGTTTCCATCTCTCGCCTCGCCAAAGCTTATATAAGCCCTTATTGTATTGTCTGTGGTAGGTGATCCCTTCCCTTCACATGCTCCCTCCTTCCCCGGCTTTGAGTCACGCCTTACACGAGTCTTGCTTTCATTTCTTACGAAGTGCACGCCTCTGGTGCTGTCGCCTCCCCGGTGACCGCCCCCACCCCACTGCCACGCCCTTGTTTTGGAGCCTGGGAGCAGGTCAGGTGGAGGATGTGGTTTTACTGGGGGTAGCATATGGAACGTGGGCCTCACCCAGGCCTGGTGGGTGGGTGTGTTCTTAAATGCAAAAAAACAAAAATAGATGCAAAAAAGGAGTAGATGTGCTACAGAGAGAGACTGGGAGAATGCAGAACTCCATATTTACGCGGGGGCAGCTCTTGCGCGGGATGGGGGTGCATGTGGATGAACCTGCAGTCTCACATCAAGAGACCTCCACTCCCCCACTGGGATAAGAGAGCACCTGTGTTTACATTTTGGGGGGGGGGCGCGGTTTCTATGGCAGCCCTTCTGCTACCCCGGCAAACCTTTGCTCTGTGGTTGCCTAGTAAGGCACCATGCCTGTGAATATGCGTACCTCTGGTTTGCTATGGACCCTGTTTCTTGGATTACAGCGAACACCTAACGAGGAGACATGCACCAGCAACCCCCATGCAGCTTCATCTCCTATCTAAAATCTCCCGTTCCTTTCCGCAAATCCTTGGCTCTCTGTTTTTAGCTAAAGCTTGTTCACTGTGCTTAGCTCCGCCTTCCACTCGCTGTGCTCATTTAGGGGCAAAAGTCTCCAGCTAAACAAATACAATTCAATAAATGTGAGACAATAAGCAGACAACAGAGAATACCACCATCACAGACACACATGGAGGTAGAACCTGGTAGAGTGTCAGGTCCTTATGATTTGGAGTGTGGTTCATTTTGATGGGGAGCCTAATCGGTGTCTCGGACTCCTATATTCCTGGTGTTTGAGGTCTGACACCATCCACGGGGGCCTTATCTTCTTGCCTTCAAAGCTGGGCAGAATAAAAGTGGAGTCGTCTTCTGCTCCAGCAGACGCATGGCCACACAGGCATTCTAATTTAGTGAGTGTGCTGGGGGCCATTATTGTGATTTTCGAGGTGAATTACAGTCAGACTGGGAGCAGCCTCATTCCTAAACTCTCACCCACACACGCTGCCACAGAGTCGCTGTTTGCTTGCCATACCCACTCCAGCGTGGGTGCTGTTGGTGGGGATGGGAGCCTCGGGGGTGTCCATTATGTGAGGGAGCAGTTATCTCTTCTGTTAAATCGTATCCCCATGGCTGTGAAGCCATAGGGTGGCACCATAGAGGTCCTGCCAACAGCATGGGTAAAACTTGAACATCCTAGAGTTCCACTCCAGACAAGGGGCGTGACCCTGAGCTCAGGGTCGACGGCAGGTTGCACGGAGCCTAGTTTGTGCATCATTAACGGGGTGGCGAGGAGGGAGAGTGAGAGAGAGCTGGTTGTTGGCGAGACAATGTCGGAACTTGACCTGTCATGGTCATACGTTATCGACTCATCGCACGGTATATGGACATAACCTCACAAGTTCTTTCTGACCTCGAAACTGGCAAATTGTGTTTCCATATGAATGAATGCCCCCAACATTTTAGCCTCTTAGGCTGCTCCTGCCCGCTCGTCTGTTTCCTGTTTCCCAAGGGTCCGTCATCCTCAGCCTTCTTACTTTCGGCACCAGTGTGCCAGGCAGCCGTATACTTGCCAGAATCAATACAGTCACTCGTCGCTTAATGACAGGGATGGAAATGCATCGTCAGGCGATTTTCACCGTTGTGACAACATCATAGAGCAGGCATGCGCAGTCTTATTCGTAAAGGGCCAGTGTGTCTGCACGTTTTTGGGGTAACCTTTAGGTCAGCTGTTCAAACCCAGACGTGAGGATTCTTCAGCTAATCTGTCCTCTAGTAATCTACAGTAACTAGGGAGTTGCAGAAAAACCCGCCCACACAGCGACCCTTTCTGGATTGCCCACCGCTGTCGCAGAGTGCACTTCCCCAGACCTAGATGGCATAGCCTACTACTGTGTTTCCGACCCTTCTCTCTGTCATGGCACACTTTTCATTAGGTAATTATCCCAGGGCACACCACTGATTAACTGTTAATCAACAGGAACATGTTTCAGATTGTCGTCACTCCGCTGTGCTTACCGCTTCTGCTTTCATTTTTCTTCCCCACTGAAGGAGGGTGTTGGTTCAGGATCAAGTATAAGGGTAACACATGTATGTGAGCAGGTGTCAGTTGTAGGGAGGTCTTATTCTTGGCTGCATTTGATTACATGACAAGTGCACTTAGTCTATTGGACAATTAAATGAATGAAAATTTGCTTATACACAAAGCTTTTTAAGCCACTCAAAATACATTCATAGTTTAATCATTAGCACATAAGCTTATTTAGTGTTTATAGGCAATCCAGTTTCCAAAAAAGTTGGGACGCTGTGTAAAATGTCAAGAAATACAGAATAGAATAACAATATATAAATCATATGAGTCCATATTTAATTGAAAATAGATCAAAGACAAAATATCAAATGTTGAAACTGAGATATTTCATTGTTGTATGACAAATATGTGTTCAATCGGAATTTGATGCCAACAACACGTTTCCGAGAAGTTGGGACAGGAGCATGTTTTCCACTGTGTTGTCACCTCCTCTTTTAATAACACACTGGAAACGTTGGGAACTGTGGAGGCCAGTTATTGGAATTTTGTAAGTGATATGTTGTCCCATTTTTGCCTGAAATAGGATCTCAACTGCCCAGCAGTTCGGGGTCTCCTTTGTTGTATGGGTAATGGGTTTAGACTGCAGGCCAGCCTAGCGCCTGGACTTCTACTATGGAGCCATGCTGTTGTGGAATTTGGTTTGGCATTGTCTTTCTGAAATATACAATGCCTTATCTGGAAAATATAATGTCTAGTTGGGAGCATTTGTTGTTCCAACACCTTTATACATCTTTCAACATTATTGGTGCCTTCCCAGATGTGCAAGCTACCCAAGCCATGGGCAATAATATCGCCCCATACCATCACGGGTGCTGACTTTTGAACTATCCGCTGATAACAAGCTAGATGGTCCGTCTCCTCTTTAGTCTCTTTAGCCAGAGTTCTATGTGCGTGGAGACCACAGGACTGTTTTCCAGGCCACAGGACCACAGACCATTTTGCCTCAGTCCATCTTAAATGAGGCCCAGAGAAGGCCCAGAGAAGTCAGCAGCGTTTTTGGATCATGCTTAGATTTGGCTTCTTATTTGCATGGTAGATTTTCATCCTGAATATGTGGATGTAGAACAGTTCACAGACAATGGGTTTCAGAAGTATTCCTGAGCCCATGCACTATAGAATCATGTCTGTTTTTAATGCAGTGCTGCCTGAGGACCAAAAGATCATGACTAGCTAATGTTGCTTTTTCCTTATACAGAAATTTCTCTGGATTCTCAGAAACTTTTAATGATATTATGTGCCATAGATGATGCAATTCCCAAATTCTTTGCAATATGATATTGAGGAAAATTATTCTTAAATTGTTGCACACAGTCTTTTGCAGAGTGGTGAACCTCTCCCCATCTTCACTGCACAGAGACTCTGCCTCTCTGGGAGGCTCTTTTTATACCCAATCCTCTTACTGACCTGTTGCCGATTAACCTAATTAGTTATGAGATATTCAGCCCTGTGTTTTGTCTTAGCATTACACTTTTCCAGTCTTTTGTTGCTCCTGTCCCAACTTTTTTGAATGTCTCAATTTCGACATCTGATGTGTAGTTTTTATTCAATTTTCAATTAAATGTGGGATTTATATGATTTGCAAATCATTGCATTCTGTTTCTATCTACATTTTACACAGCGTCCCAACTTTTTTGGAAGTGGGGTTGTAGCTCTTTTGTAAAAGCGAAGTGGCATAAAGGGAGTGTTTGTTAAGCGAGGGATCCCATCACTGCACCTTGTCACCTCGTCCCATAAATTGAAAATATCTGTAATTGTCACTATTTGCACTAAGTGTGATGTCGGCACGATGCATTGGCTTACATGGATCCACGTATAAGAACAGCATATAGTCACGAGAGTGTGATATGGCATAATGGCGTTTTTGCTGGTGACTACATAAACGGAAGGATTAAAAGGCACCGAGTTTTATTCATCACCAGCAATTTGTTTAACGTATTTGTTTGACGTATTTGTTTACTGTTGGCACTGTGTGACGTCTTTGCACTTTGTCTATTTTGTATTGTAAACTAGGCCTTATGAATGTTTCTATACGGAGTGGGTGAGCATGGAAACATAAAAATTATATTTGCAGCCAAGTTTTCTTAATATAATGGGCCAATCACTTGCATTGACATTTTGATAAGGGCACCTCACATCAAATCAAAGTCTATTTATCAAATGCACAGCAGTATAGTATACGGCAGTAGATTCGGAAAATGCAACGAGTGCTAATTACGCTACTGTGTCGTCTAATCCACAAGTGCAAAATAGTGCACAAGTGCTGGAAACAGCTGTATAATATATGCATGTGTGATAAATAGTGAAAACATGTATACATTTTCTTGTGATTACTGCTAGGTCACCTACTGCTAGGTTGATTGTTAACAGGCTGATCGCTGCTGGCTCAGTTGCTGGCAGGTCGATTGTTACCAGGCCGATTTCTGGCAGGTCAATTCTTACCAGGCCGACTGGCTGCCAGGCTGATTGCTGCCTGGCCGCGCTGCAGTGCAGCATGGCCTTCCGCCTCATCCCGCGGCATCAGCAGCGTTTGGAGGGGAGATGGCCGTGTTCCCCAGGGTTCTCTTGCTTTGCTCTCTTGACTCGTGTTCCCTGTATCGACCATGCGCGGTTTAATCGATCGATGTCATTCTGATCTCCAGGGCCGGTTAACCCTGGTGTCAGAGCATAGTGGTTCTGTCCTATTTGTGTGCTTACAGTTCACTCATCACAAAAGTACCATTTGATTCCCTGGAGACCAGTTGGCTCTCCATCCCGAGATCTTGTACTGGATTAGAGGTTGGGAGATGTGTGGATGGATGGAGTGTTTAATGACTCCTGTCATTCATGAGTACCAAGTAGGTAATTCTAGCTTCTTCGCCTTTGTGTCTTTGGCCGCCCCCCCCCCCCCCAATCCGTTACCCCAAACTGGTCCCCGGCTCTGGGTAGAACTTGTCTGTTTTTCACAAGCAGCTCACTGCTGACTTAGGGTGCACATTGAGTCAAGGAGACATGGAAGAGCTTTTGTAGCAGCCGGGTTCTCTGTGGTTACGGGTGCCTTGTATTCTCTGGCAGGTAGGGTGACTAATCTGTTAGTCTGCTCCTCTGTGCCCCCAGAGCCCATCAGCACGCCCCACACTGCAGTAGAGAAGTGGGCCTCTGGTCTCCTCATTCTGCTCTTTGGAAAAGCCTCAGGGGGAGCCTGGGGGCCGGAGGGGCTTCTGCTGTAGTAAACCCACTCCGCCTGCCCTTGAGTTGCGAGACCCACCTCCCGGTCGCCTCTTTCTTGGCTGCATTTTCTTTTTGAACCTTTTGGGAGGAAGTGAGGCAGGGTGCGAGTGAGAGAGTGGAAGAGGCAGCGTGAGCTGGGGCAGGTCTCCCGCAGCCCCTGGCAGCCCGGTGCACGCAGGCACGCACGCGCCTGTGTCCTCGCCAGCAGCGCATTTGGCGTGGAGCACGGCCGCGTGACTGGAAGCGCTGGAATGCTGATTTTATTTGACTGCAGCAGTTCAGATTGGCTTCCCAAGCAAGAGCGAGTAGCTGAAAGAAAAGGTGGCCATTTTAATATCACTGCATGGAAAACAGGAACGCAGGACAGCATCTGGCCGCGAGAAGAGGCCAAATAAGGCATCAGCGGAGTGGATGAGTGTCCCCATCACAGCGGAACCTGTGATCCCAGGCGGCGGGGCCCGGCGTGAGCGGCCTTCATCGCCAGTGAGGGGCAGGGTGGCTGGAGGTATAGAAAATAGCCTCAGGAAGGTGATTAAGGCCAGTCGTATTTATAACAGTGCGGGAAAACAGGATAATCTAACACGCCCAGGCTATGCTCTCATTTCACTGCTTGGTCCCTCATTCTGCCCGGAAACAAAGGGGCTCGGATAAGCAGGTGCCGGGGTGTCCCCCAGCGGCAGTAGGGGCTCACGAGGACGTCGGCCTGCGTAGGAACATGAATGTTCTGACTGAAACTGGACACTGAGCCGGGCCTGGCGCTGCTCGGTCTGGTCTCTGAGTGCATGGCCTCAGTTCTCATCCGAGAGGCTGACTCTGGTGCAGGCTGTACACGGGTGATGGGGATTGTTGTATAATGTGGGGCTGGGCAATACAACCTAAAATTATTACCACGGTATTTTTCACTTTTTGGACAGTATTACTTTTTTCCAAGTTTTGGGAGGCGTAGCATGTCCTGCCCCTTTATGTAAATAAAAATATTTTCATGATTTAAAATGAAACCAGTTCCAAATAACAGAGGTACCCCAATTCTATGAAACATGGGTCTCCTCCCCCCTTCTGTCGACACCTCAGCTGGTTTCTGAAGTTCATGTCTCTCAATCCCTCCTTCCCAATACCTTCTTATGCTTATTAGCCTGTGGCAGCTAAGTGGTACCTAGCTTAAGCATATACTGTATATAGGTAGCCAGGTTATTCTTGTTTAATGTGCATGATCACACAAAATCTGTTTATTTTGAATTTGTTAATTTGCTATGACCAGGGGCAGAGGTTTCAGATTCACATTTGGGGGGGTATATTGGGGCGGGGGGGTGTGGTACAGACGTGTGATGTGATGTAGTATACAGTGTATACTTTCTTATTTGTAAACTCTTGCTGTTATAATTACAATATATAAAATGAAATTTACTTTTCCATTACTACTGTTGTCTTCACTAATATGCTAGTTTAAGTGTGTTAATGTCCAACATGTACATTGAATTTCCTGAAATTATTAAATTTATGCGAGATTCCGCCACTAATGTCATGCTCTGCACTGTGGGGGAAAAAATTACCCCACCTCAGAGTCCACTGTGATGCCCCTGTCACTCTCCTGCACCCTGTCTTCTCTCACAAGCATCCTAACTTTTCCGGAAAGAATCACTAGCACAAACACAACACACATAAAATGGCGAGTAGGAGATCTACAGTAGCTTCTCCTACAGCCCCTTAGAAGTAAATATGGGGGGTTTATTGAATCACTTCTTGGTAATGAATGCGACTTTCAGCCGGCACTGTTTGTGAACTAAATGATTCTCAGTTTCCGGTAACTGAGTTACTTACTTTATGGTGTTTTCCAAGCAAATGCCCGGTCTGGCCCAGCTTTCTGCCGGACTTCTTCTGAAGCCCTAAGAGCAAAGGCAGTGGGATGAGAATCGTGACTGAAACAGATGCTATTTACCACTGCGTTATCGGCGCGGCTATTTCTGCTGTGTTGGTTATTATTGAGGGGGATAGTGCCCCCCACTCCCCCTAAATATACGCTCATGGTTATCATGGCTATCACAACACACGTCAGTGTGTTTAATAGGAAATTCACGCAGCACAAATGAACAACAAATATTCAGACTACAAGTGAAGCTTTGAAGAAAATAAAATTCTTTATTTTTAATAAATAAGCTGTTGTATAATTTGGTTTTTGTAATCCATATTATGGTATACGATGCCACCGGTAACGGCTGTGACACTGGAGTACTGCCCGCTCCAAATATAATGGTCATTTTACTTGTTCAGTCCTTACTGGCCTGTCAGTCACTGAGGGTGAAAGTGACTTCCTTAGGCCAGCCGGGCCTTACCTCCTGAGCTTTCCTTAGAGGCCGGACCCCACCTTTCTCCAGTGCCAGTGGGCTTGCATGTCAAACAGCTTTACACGTGGGCTATACATTGGAGGAGGTTTAAAGGACAGAGATGACTGTCGTGCTTTTTAGTTGAATTGTATGGTTGGTTTAAAAAAAATAGGACTCTGGGATACATGTTTTCATTGAAAGCGCGAACACCCAAAACCCCCAATTACATGATCTCACATATTAGCATGATGCTTCCTAGAAAGAGATGTTGGTAAGTCGGGTTTTATCTAAGAGTATGAGATCAGCTCATCTACAGACAGTGTATAAGTGGAGATCTATGGACAATGTGAGGGGGGTAGAGATCCAGGCTGTGGTTCAAGGTGTATCCCTGCCTTCTTCCCTCAGATGGGCTGGCACCCCTGCGATAGGTTGACAACCTCACTAGGTTGTACCCCTGCCTCGAGCCCTGTGATGGGATGACACCCTCTCCAGGGTGTACCTCTGCTGTGTGCCCTGTGATGGGATGACACCCTTTCCAGGGTGTACCTCTGCTGTGTGCCCTGTGATGGGGTGACACCCTTTCCAGGGTGTACCTCTGCTGTGTGCCCTGGGATGGGATGACAGCCTCTCCAGGGTGTACCTCTGCTG
>JAODKL010000040.1:329624-348053 GCA_026780765.1 Petrocephalus schoutedeni
AGAAATTAACTATTAGCCAAGCAAAGGAGTCTTTCAGTTTTAAAGTAGTCTGTAAAACCTGAAGTAGCTCAAAGTGTCTGGGATGACAAGGATTATCTGGTCACCCTATTTATATTTAAGTTTACACTTGTGTTCTAAGTCAGTGTTCAATAAATGTTAAGCTGAGAAATGTTGTGTATCCTATATTATTACTGTGATATTTTACCATGCAAATAGAGGAGAAAATGGCCAGTTATCGGCAGCAAAAAAATCAGCAGCATATATCGCCCATCGGCTGACCCTGACTTCTAAATATCGGCATCGGCTATAGAAAAACCCATATCGGTCGACCTCTAGATAGGAGGTCTAGTAAATATACATTATGGCCCACACTAACTGCCATGTTTCCTCCCACCCACAAGTGATAAGTAGGAGGCGGGGCAAGTAGGAGGCGGGGCCCAGCAAAAGGGCACTCTTTGAGGCAAGGACATGCTCCAACCACAGGAGTGAAGGACATACAGCAGTAAGGCCAGTCCAGAATGTGGAATGACTACAGGAACACATAAAATAAAAAGAGCCACACCACTACTCCCTCACGGAAACCAAATGGTACGTTACCATGGCGATAGGCACCGCCTCACAAAGTTCCATTTCAAAGGTTAAAAGTGGAAAAAAAAAATATGATACACTTGGCACTGCGCCAACATCCGTGTCTCCCGGAGGTCTAATGAGAAGTAGGTTCCATGATGAGCCTGTGATCTTAAGCTTCTCTGACAAAACAGAGAAGGGGTGTGTTTGGAAGGTTCCAGAATGGGTACTGAAACCCTAAGTGTAATCAGCCAATTGGTAGGGCACGGCCCACCCATGAACACAAAACTAGCAGGACGTGAGCCCACCCATGGACAATGGGTTCCCATGGCCCCCAAGGCTAGGGGGGCATTATGTGGTTGAAGACCTCCTCAGTTTCCTGCCGCTGGAAGGTCAGGTGGGCATCCTCCAGGTCCTGGACCACGGCCAGCAGCCTGGAGGCCACAGCTTGTTTGTGCTGGGCCAGCAGTGCAGCGCACCCTGTGTCATCTGTGTGTGTGTGTGGGGGGGGGGGGGTGGGGGGGGAATGGAAAGATGGTGGGAGAAGAATATCAGTTTTTCACAGACATCAAGGCAGCTCGCTTCATCAATGCGGCTCTTGAAGGTTAGCAAAGTCATAAGGCTCAGTCTCGAGCTGAAGGCTAGAGAAGAAAAGGAGCCAGTAGCATCACCTGAGAACTGGCTGGAGGGCGGGTGCTCCCTCCCAGCATCAGCGTTCGGCAGCTCCAGGTACCGCTCCCTGTCAACACAGTGCACAGCAGCCCATTCAGAGGAGCAAAGCATGCTGGGGAAACGGCCCGTGTCATACTGAGAATGCCACTTGGACAGGAAAGACACACCGAAAACTACAACAAATTAATTCCATGGAAACAAAAGAGAAAACATCTCAGAAGTAAGGCTCTGCTTGAGTTAAAGTGTCTTTATTATAATGACATGTCCTAACTGGACTTTTAAAAATGCCCACACACAGTGGTTCGTGCTGTCTTCGGGGCACAATAAAACTGAGCTGAAAAAAGGTGTGTATGTCAGAGGAGGCCAATCTTATCCAGAAAAGGCCACTGTGTGTGCAGGTTATTGCCACATCTTTCTAAGTAGATTACTAATTAAAGGAATGATTGGCTGAAGAGCCCTCACACCTGGGTTTGAACAACTGATTTAAAGGTCATCCCAAACATTTGTACACACATTGGCCCTTTACAGATAAGATTGACCAGCCTTGGTATACACGCTCACTTGATTGGTCAGGCAAGAGCACTGGTGCCTATAATCAGTCAAACAAAAGCTGCATATGCTGTAATGTTAAATTGTCACAAAAACAAAAAAGATTATCCATCTCCTCATTTAGACCTGGGTATTCAATAGCAGCGTTTCACGCTGAATCTATCACCACCATGTACAGATTTTCAGTAACACTTTACTTATGGCAACAAAATACTTAGTAGTAACTCAGTTAATATCCATTTTCTGAAACCTCTTATCCTTCCAGGCCATGGGGGGTCCAGGGCCCATCCCAGAAGCAACGGGCACCAAGCGGGGAACAACCCATGACAGAGGGCCAGCCCATCGCAGGGCACACTCACACATCTCCGGGCAATTTGGTAACTCCAATAAGCCTCAGCATGTTTTTGGACTGTGGGGGGTTAACTGGAATACCCAGAGCAAACCCTACAACGGCACGGGGAGAACATGCAAACTTCATACACATGGAACCTGGGTGGAGACTTAAACTCCGATCCCAGAGGTGTCAGGCAACAATGCTAACCACTGCAATACCATGCCACCCCAACTCAATTACTACTGAAGTACAAATCAAGAACAAATATGGTTGCTATTTAAGATGAAAGATGTGCGATAGCTCATTAATAATAAACAAATATATGATCAGTTTGTAACTGACACTTAATTTGTGGTCAATTATTTGGGGGGACCAAACAGTGAGTGTGTGTGTAAGGGCACGGGGATGAGTGAGTGTGAGTGGATTCCTACCTGCAGCAAACATGCTACGAGTAGCTCATGATGGTCGACACAATTACAGTATCCAACCCTATTTAGGGATGTAACGTTTTATTTTTCTTCTCCCGTCAAAAGTGGGAGGGGCGGATCAGGGTCTCTATGTATAACCACCTGTGCCCCTGGCCTCAAGTAAAGCGTTACCAGATGTTTATTTTCAGTTTAATGTCATTGAATCCTTGCGGATAACGGATTGCTATGGTATACCTCTTTTATAGTGCTTAGCCATGGGGTAGTAGGACTGGGACGATTATTCGACGTAATCGACGATGTCGATTATAAAAATTCGTCAACATGAAATTTTAATGTTGACGCATTGTGTAAAATAATGTAAATGTTTTATAACTACAATGCGCTACGTGATAAACTAAACGTATTGTAGAGGAAAGTACTTTATCCCCTCAGGGCTTGCCGTAGGTGGCAACATATGTTCGCTGCCCACTCCGCCCCGCACCAGGCGACATGGCCGCGTCTACCAGCAGATCCCCTAAGCCTCTGGAGAAACATGGGGCAAAAAAGGCCTGCATGCGGTTTTCCAAAGTCTGGGCATACAGTCATGACATCGCCCGTTCTCCACCCAGGCATGTCGGGTTACTACTAGAGATACACCGATCGGATATTTGTGTCCGATATTTACTTTACTTTTTTAGTTTTTTTGCTAAGTGGGCGTGAGCGCAGTGACTTCCGCCTTCTATGATGTCATGCGCATACACTTGGCAGTACGAGGAGCATAAGAAAATCAGGTATGAGCGTAGCGATCTGGAGGTATTTTACACTTTTAACAACAACTAGTAGCACAGTGATTTGCGATCTTTGTAAAAACGAAGTTAAAGATGTGGAAGATGTGGAAGTAGCGTTTAGCGTAAAATCCCACTAAACAAAGCACGCAATTGTGCAAGACAACACAAGTAATATGAATGCAATTGCAATGCAATGCAATTTTATTTATATAGCGCATTTTCACAACATTACATTGAAAAAAGCAACAGATGATTTGGGCTGATTGCGCATTCGCTACAGCTTGTGATACACGAGGGGCTGTGATCACAGCAAAGAGAAAGGACTGTATTTTTTTACCCCACTACAGGGTGCTCCTGGTCTGCTTAGGGTCATGCTTTGAACATTTTTTTTTAACAGAGAGCACCATCTAGTGGGGTCAAAAATAGAGCAAATGGTTCAGTAATTTTGATCATCACTACAAAAGACCCACACCTCAAGCAATATAGAGCATTGCTACAACTATCCTTCCAAATAAATTTCTTTATTTATAGCGACAGCCTTGTCGTCCCTTAAATTCAACGTTTCAAATCATGACTTTAATGCGACAGCCCGAGTTAGTGCTGATTTAAATGTTTTCGTCAGATTTAACGACCATGAATGACGCCATGCTTCACGTATGTCGATGCTGACCTCTAGTGGTCATATAAAGACTTTCACAATTTTATTTTTGAGAACGGCATACCTGAGTGTGTCCCTTCCCTGAAGAAGGTGCTTGTAGATGGTCTGTGCCTCTGCGTCGGGGTCTAGAGGGTCGCTCCAATCTCCCAAGGTCACGGCAGAATGTGTTCGGCTGCAGCCATGAGCTGGGAGGGGCAGGAGCATATCAGAATACCAGGAGAGCCGGGTGTTTATGCGTCGATGAATACGGGCATGTGCGTCTGTGTCGGTTTCTGACAAAAGAGGTGAAACAGGCTCTATGCAAATGGTTCCTGAGTATAAAAACCTAATCGTTTCAATGAACTTAGTAGTAGTCATACATTTCCATCTTTTTTTGATCGTAGGAATTAATACCTTTAAATTAGGACTGTCACTATTGATTACATCAATACTCGAGTAATCTGCTGATTAATCTGATTAATCATATAGCAATCGTTTATAATATTATATAATATAATCAATCCAACCATCAATAAGTTGCGCTAAAATATTTTTGGTAAGTCATAGGAAACAAAACTACCAAAGTTTACAAATCTAACGATGGTTCCTCTTCAAAATGATCTAATATATAT
Source organism: Petrocephalus schoutedeni (assembly GCA_026780765.1). Classification (NCBI taxonomy): domain Eukaryota; kingdom Metazoa; phylum Chordata; class Actinopteri; order Osteoglossiformes; family Mormyridae; genus Petrocephalus; species Petrocephalus schoutedeni. The sequence goes on from JAODKL010000040.1 coordinate 334,211, forward strand.
GTTACAAAAAAAATCACTCTAAAGTTTACCGCTTTTGCATGAGCTCTCCAAGACAGTCATAATCATTCTTATCCTTGCAGCGCGTTTGTAAGAAATGGAACAAAAATGAGCTAAAAGGACAGAAGCGAAGAAGAAATGAGCAAGAAAAAGCATTCATACGTATTCGTTTTGTATTTCATAGAGACGATATTCAGTAAAAGCAAGGGATTTGTCGACACTGCTTTACGTTTGTTGGTACAATTAACAGCGATACCACCAACTTACTTGAAACACTTTTATAGTAGGTAAGTATGAACCGGAATTCGAGCCACGGTGCAAATACGACTTCGGCATACACGGAAAAACAAATCGACGCCACGTATTGTTTTACAGTGAGCAGCACGCAGAAACTGTGCCGTGTGGAAATGCAATGCACAAGAGTCATTGCTTTTTAGTGAGTGTCGCGAACAGAACGTGACAGAATGAAAAGCAAAACCACTGATTTGCATCTTATTTAACTACCATCCAGAAAAACAATTAGAAGCGTTTGCATTACACACAATTAAACGAAGAAATCGTGCCACACTACTCCGAAATGCAATGACCACCTTTGCTCTGCTGCATTGGCTCATTTTCATTTTCGAAAAGTGCATGCTGAACTTGTGTAACTACGAAATGTAATGACTGTCCAATCATAGCTCTCCGGGGTGGGGGGGGGGCGTGGTCACAGAAAACGAGCTGGGACGATCGCTTAATGGATGAGATGAGGCGTTTGTGTGTATATCTGTGTGTGTCTTTACGTGTGTGTATGTGTGCACACGCCTGTGCATCTGAGTGTGTGTGTCTGTGTGTTTGTCAGCGTGTGTGTGTTCTCCTCACCTCCTCGGTCACTCTGCAAACAGCACGTCCACCTCCCCCCTCTGTGTATCCCCGGGTGGTATGAGGGGAGCTTGCCGGAGGTCTCTATGCTGGCCTTGCGGATCGCCGACAGCCACTGGTTCAGCTCATTAACGTTCTGCAGGGGGCAGGGCAGGGAGTTTAAAAAAGACACACCTGCCCCAGGTACCCCCGTGTCCCCTCGAGCAAACCTCTTACAGCTGATTGTGTGTACCAGCCCCGCTTCTTTTAAGTGTCCAGTAGTAGAGGGGTATGGAACTGTGGGATATGCATATATCACAACTTTGGGTGGTGCTCTCAGTATGCACCCCAGCTTTGGGAGGCGTGTTGTACTTCTGGCATGTATCACAACTTCAGGAGGCATGTCACACACCTTGCACTGGAGGTACATGGTGCACATCTGGCCATCGCCATCCCTTGTCAGCACCTGCATGACGTGCTGCAGCTGGAAGGCGTTCTCATCGACGCGCTCCACAGCGCAAACACGCTCCATGGGGATGGAGGACCTCACCTGCCCCTGTACAGTCTGATGTGTCACAAGCAGGTACAGTTAGGATAACAGAGGAAACATTGCCTTGCTTTTAGCCAGCAAGCCCACTTTCTTTTTCAATAATGTTAGCATGCCCAGGGGCAGCCAGTTGACCTTGGACCCCCAAAGGTTTTCTTTCTCCCTGCTTGTGAGTTTTTGGTTCCTCTCCTCCATTGTTATCTGGCTTTCTCCCTTTCATTTTGTTGACTTTCATTTGCCCTGCTTCGTATTATTCTTTTTTAATGATGTTGTAATGTATCACAACACACCCAGATAAAGCACCTTGGGGCAACTGTTGTGAAAGGTGCTATACAAAAAATAAATTGAATTAGTAGGGGGTGACTTTAATGTGTAAATGAGCTTCTCAGGCCTTCTATCTTTCACCTCTCTGTACACTCCCTCTCTCCCGCTCACTCTCTTCACCCCACTTCTGTATTTCACCTCTCTGCACACTCCCTCTGTCCCGCTCACTCTCCTCACCCCACTTCTATCTTTCACCCCTCTGTATACTCCCTCTCTCCCTCTCTCCAGCTTCACCCCAGGGCCCACCTGCCAGTCGGGGCTCTTGGCATAGGACAGGCTCTCGCTGCTCAGCCAGAAGTAGCGCTTCTTGAAGGCGAAGCGTGTCAGCAGCTGTGCTCCCTCTGTCTTGCGCTTGTGCAGGTATCCCTCCTTCAGCGTCACTGAGGGCAGGAAAGCAGCACGCTGTGGCCTGTCACAAACTGAGGTGCAGGGCACAGGGTCAGGGTCACCAGGGTTTGAGAAATAGTGAGGTCCAGGCAGGTGGGGGGTGCGTCTCATCAGTCACATTACTGATACTGTCCCCTTCATAAGATTTTTATTAAAATTAATTAGTTCTGTGACATGTTAGTTAGCCTAAATTTTATTCGGGTGAATATTTAGCTTCAAATTTTATTTTTAGCTCTTAAAAATGACCAAGGTCTGGACCTCGTTGACCTCACAGCTGGCTACAGCTCTGGACAGGGTGTCAGATACTTTGCAGCACTAACCCTGATGAGCACACTGGCATCTAAAGGCTGATGTGTTTGGTTTTGTGTTATGGGTGCAGTTAGGTCTGCCCATTTTCTTATTCTTAGCTGGTCTTGTTGGGTGTCGAGAGCAGCTGAGGGCACTGAGCCTCCACACTAGAGAGGAGCTTTGCCTCTCAGCTGTCACAGTAACACATAAAATGAGTGCAGATTACTGCATTGCCCCAGAGAGCTTTTAACTGGTGATGCACTGAGGCTTTCCAGCCAAATGATTCACAGAGATGTTCATTACTCAAGGCCCCATTTAACAATGTGCACTGGTGACACCTGCTGTTCAATATAGAAATGGCAGAAATGGGGCTTTTGAGAGACGGAGACAATTGAAAATATCAGTTTGGATCTTTCAAAGCATTCAAACCATTGCTTCAGAGATTCAGCTAGTGGCCAAATAGTGCTCCAGGGACACTGTCTTTGAGAAATGTGCAATAGCATACAGTTACATTGAATATTTTGTGCAATTTTTATTGTTGCTATCATTTTTATATATTTAAAAATTATGAAACATTAAGAAATACTAAAAAGAAAGACAATCTGTTCAACTGTGCATGGATTGAGACCAAATGAAAGAAAACAAGTGAACCGTTTAATAACACTATGATTTTATGAGGCCCTGTTCAGTGAGGCCATGTGAGTCTGGACTTCAGGACAACATTAGATACTGAATTATCGCAAATGCTGTAAAACTTGAAAAACACTGTTTTGAGTTTGCCATCACTGATCACTACAACAAGATCCTCAAACCAACGAATTTAACCCAAACAAATCGTGCAGGGTTTCCTTTCTGCAACTCTAAATTTAGGATGTCCCTGTGGGCTTTGTTTGTCAAAAATGACCTAATTTTCTGAGAATGATTCAAGCATCAAAGTGAGGCTTCAATAGACACACCCCTTTGTAGTCGATACACACTTTGAAGCCCCAGTTTCAGCCTAACATCACTCCATTTAACCTGCTGAGGGGGCCAGAGGGCATAGCTGGAGATACAGTGCTCACAGAATTGGGATGCTTGCTTAATTCCGTAAAAAAAAATGCATTTGTTGGTATAATAACAAAAAGAATCATTACTTTATTAATTTGTTTACAAAAAATTACATTAGAAACAACCAATAGTTGTAGTAAAATTGAAATGCAAATTACAGTTCTAAAAGAGTTAATTGGCACACAGCTTTAATTAGTAACACCTTTGCAATAACATAAAACACCAAGCATTTGTGTTTAGTATCCCTTTGGGAGCCAATGACTACAACTGCAATTAACAGCAAAGTGGCAAGAGCGGGACTGAATGAGTCAGTCAGAAAAAATGATGACCATAAAAGAAAATGTTTGTGCGGAAAATTAGTGCAGATGTGTCAAACATTGGCTTGTAAAGGGACATTTGTTATGAAACCAGCAAATTTGCAACATTTTTACAGAAGTAAGCAAGAGTTCCAAGACTTTCTGTGAGCGCTGTCGAACCAATTTAAGCAATTGTTTAAACAGTTGTACTGGCTCAAGGGTGCAATTGTTTAAACTGAACACAAGGTGGGGCTGCAGCACAATATTTCACGATTGAAAAGAACGAGAACAGAAGCGTGGCACCGTGAAAGAGATAGAGGAGGTGGTGCAGTGACCTAAGGGAGGCAGAACAAGCCATGGTAAAATCCCACCCTTTCATCTTCGGTCGGTGCAGTTCGGGGGTCATGCGGCATTTCAGTAGGGGGTGCCTTGCTTAGCCAGCTGACCTAGTAAGCCTGAGCTGAAACACCCCCACTGTGTTTCCTTACAGCAGATGAAGGGCATTTTTCTTTAAGGGAATTACACACTCAGTGGCCTTGAGGACATGACACATCACCCCTGGGGAAGCTTTCAAAAGGTCTTTTTCTTCTCAATAATACAGTATGAAAAGTATTGATGATGAATGATTTAAGTGCTTAGCTTACTTTACAATTCAAAGCTCCCAACAATACAGTAAATGAATGATTAATTAATACCAATTAAAATAAATTATAACCTTCTATTTTATACTTTATTTTACATTTTTTATGGTAAGTAGACAAACCAAATCAAGTATAGGTGTGTTTAATCTTTAACTATTTATCCACATAAACATACTTATCTATATGCAGGGCGTGTCCTGGCCCATGCTGTACCCTTTGTGAGCATCACAGAAGAATAATTGTTTAATGGCCCTATTAATAATCTTTGCCCTTTTTCAACTGTTGGTGTTCATGTCACCATTTCAATTACTATGTTTTTCTGGTCACACCATATTAACCTGACAGTGTTCTTGACACCAGTCCCTTCCCCTCACAGGTTAAATTGGCTGGCAAGACAACGCCTTCTCAGAAGTTGGAACCCTACATTACGTAGCCATTTTGTGGCGATACAACAGACAGCACAAGTACTTTTAGGGGCGCCCCACATCACATAGCTGTTCCATGCTGTTACAGCAGAGGGCACAAGTATATTCAGGGAACATCTTTTTTCACACAGCTATTCTGTGCTGGCACAGCAGAGGGCGCTAGTACGTCTAGTGGTGCCCCACATTGTGCAGAGGGCCTGAATACGTCTACGGACACCCTGCATCATGTAGCTGTTCTATAGGGGAACCGCATCGAGGGGCACACCATGTTGTGTAGCTGTTCTATGCCAACACCACATAGGGTATGCGTACTAATTGGTACACCTCACTTTACATAGCTATTCTGAACTGCCACAGCAGAGGATGTGAGGACATTTAGGGGCGTAACCCAGCCGATTTCACTTTGTGAAATCAGCTATTTGCTATGTCGGGACTCCTCAGACAGTGGCCTGTGTTGCCGATATGACGGACCAGCTTTGATTATATTCTAGAATAGTTAGTGAATCCTATTATTTTACATTATTTTGAAACAACCAATTAAATATCTTCTTAATAGGTGCTTTCCCACCAAAGTTCTGGAACCTAGTTCCTTGTTACGAGTTACTGAGCCATTTTGACTGGGAACTTTTGTAGTTCCTGGCTACTTTCTTGTGTTGTTTTCTGACCAGACAACAGGAACTATGACCTTTATCCTTCTTAAGCAGGGGAGACACACAAAAAAAGTTTAACATCAGTTAAACTTGGCAGGTAATTTCACATGAAGCGATACAAAACTACACTGCCAGCACAAAACAAAAGAGGATGGACAAGCTGTTTTGTTAGTTATTGGGGGACTGATTGTGTTATTCTGCTAATTGGTGCTGATAAATTAGATATCCGATTTTGATTGAATTTTCCAATGAAGAAATACAGAGTCATAAGCAAAAAATTCATCAATGCATTTAATGTGATTGAAATGCAAACATTATTACTCCACTACTTATATCTATATCAACCAATCAGCAAAGTTTATCATTTTAAATGCCATCCAGTAGTTAAAGGACAAGCAAAGAGTACATGCTCCACAGTACTGACTAAAAAAAGGTTCTGGAACTACCTCAGACGACTACAATCTGGCCAAGTTCCTTCAGTTGGAACATGACAGAAGTTTTTGAATTCTGAAAAAAGTTCTGGTTCCTGATAAAGTTTCCTGCAGTAGCAACGCTATCATCCTGAGGTCACCGGTCCGGACACCGAACGCCTGCGCCTAGGAATTCTGTCCATACGGGGACCTAGCGGCCCGTAGCAACTCCTGAAACAGGACCCCCCGAGGGACGCGGTCATATGCCGTTTCCAAGTACATAAAAGACACATCCTCTGGTCCCCTTCTAAGATTTGGACCACCACCCCAGTCTGTCTATCCAAAGGCACTGTCACCAACTTCCACACAATGTTGAAAATGAGTAGCAGCCAAAACAGCCCAACAACATCAAGAGCTTTCAGGAACTCTTTTTGATTACTTCAGTGACCTCAGCCATAGTGATGGGCAAGTCCTTTAAGGATGGCGTGTCAGTAGGATTCAGGGGGTTCTTGAAGTACTCCTTCCACCACCTGGCAATATCCCCTGTTTAGGTAAACAGTACTCCATTCCTGCTGTAAACAGCATGGGCAAAGATTCCCCCCCACCCCCCTGAATCATCTGATGGTTTGCCAGAATCCTTTTGAAGCCAACTAAAAGTCATTTTCCATGGCCTCACCGAACACCATCCACATCCAAGTTTTTGCTTCAATAACTGCCAAAGCCACACTCTGCTTGGCCTGCCTGTACCTATTAGCTGTTTCAGGTAGCTGAGTCCCACAAGTTTAAAAGGTTTGGGGGTTACCACGTAACAGACACTAACAACCTTACAGCTATGGAGGCATAGAGCAAGAGAGGCAATTACCACAGCACAGGTACTGATATCGAGCAGAAAGGTGGTTTCATATGGTTTTGAGTTTCACTGTGTTTGTAGGGATATTTTTTCATTACTTGGAGCTATGATGGACAGCCTATGCAAAGACAAAGGCAGGGCAAACCCGCAGTGCAGCAGCACCACCTGTTCAGCCCATGCATATTTCAGGAGGCACCCCGCCGCCTCGCACGCCAACACCCGAGCAGGAGGGGGTCTCGCCTGGAGGACTGAGGTCATGCAGATTGGCAGGTCCTCAAGGTCCCCACCTCAGGTCCCCACCAGCAGGTCCCCACCTCAGGTCCCCACCAGCAGGTCCCCACCTCAGGTCCCCACCAGCAGGTCCCCACCTCAGCCCAACCACACGGATAAGAGCGACGTCTCACCGGTCTCACAGTCAACATCAACGAGCTTGTCCAGGAAGTCTCTGAAGGAGCCAACGCTGCTCAGGATGACAGGGTGCAGGGGGGCCATCCACTGCTCCTTCCCCCGGCCCAGCTGGAGGCCCAGGTTACCCACGCTCTGCACGGCCTGTCGGTTGGGGAACGGGGGGTGCAGTCAGGGAGAGAGCGGGGAAGAAAGGGGGAAAGAGCATGAAGGAGGAGGAGGGAAAGGAAAATGGAAGGAACAGGGTACAGGGGAAGGAGGGAGAGGGAGGGGGAGAAATTACTTACCCACACACACATAAATACATCTGACACACATCTGTTCTGCTTCCCGTTATGGCCACACATCTGGCGGGATATGGGAGGGTGATGTCAGGGCACGCGTGAGGGCAGTGTGAGCGTGATGCGAGGACGCATGTAGGGGCATGTGAGAATGAGGATGAGGGTGTGTGTGGCGGTAGTGCGAGGATGAGGGCGAGCGTGAGGAGGTGTGTGCGTACCTTGGCCAACAGCAGCAGCGTGCGCCCGGTGCGCGCGTCCGCATGCCGCTCTCGCAGGTGGAACAGCTTCGGCGTCAGGATGGCAGGAGCCACGAAGCGAAGGAAGAGGAAGCCGCCGATGGCCAGGTACTTCACATCCTGGGGGGCAGACAGAACAGAGCCATGCAGGACATATAGGCCTTGGCCTGGTCTTTAGGGGGCAGGCTACAAAATAACACACGCGACAGGGCACGTTTATGCCCATCCATGAAGGGGACACCATATCAGGGGCGGTCTGGTGGCGTGTGCTGCTGAGGGATGAAGGTGGCATCTCACGCGTGACACGTTCCCGTGTGGCAGCGTATGTCTTTTTTTCAGTCCTGTGCTGCGCCGCTCGTACCTCATGTTCAGACCCTGGGAACCGCTCCTCCACCTGCCTGTGCAGCTGCTTGAAGACAACGCGCATGACTGAGGGGCACTGCGCCAGCGAGCCCACGATGGTGTCCACGATGGCCGACAGGTAGCCCTGCAGGACCTCCACACTGCTCTCTAGCACCTCTGCCTCGGAGGCCACGCCCTTGAAGGATATCCACCTGGGGGATTATTTTAAATGGTTGAAAGGACTCAGTTTATGGAATTTGAACTCAGAAGATTGGCAGGCAAGCGTGAAGGACATAAAGTGAATCTGGATGAGTAACTCTGTGTGTAGATGAAGTCTTTCCATTTCTGCAGGCTTGTTTACTGCTCCCTGGATATTTCCAGGCTGCTCGCTCTGAAATGCAGCTTGCTGCCATCGTCACACAGCAACTACACGATAGCGGCTTAGCAGCTTTAACATGACTTAAGTGTGCTACTACCTCAGGAGGGTCTAGGCTGGTTGCTAGGCAACCACCCTCCTACAAGCATTGCTCTCTCACCATCTACTGACCACATCTCATCCCTGATTCTCCTGTATTACAGCCAACAGCAGAGTCACTCAGAGCCTCGCTAACACCAATAGACATGGCAGAGTCACTCAGGCTCGCTAATGCCTGTGGCTGAAAGCATGTAGAGTTGCTCAGAGGCTTGCTAACACCTGAGAGCACGGCAGAGTCATTCAGAGGTTCGCTAACGCCTGAGAGCATGGCAGAGTCACTGAGAGACTCGCTAATGCCTGAGAGCACTTCAGAGTCACTCAGAGGCTCACTAATGCCTGAGAGCATGGCAGAGTCACTCAGAGACTCACTTACACCTGAGGGCATGGCAGAGTCACTCAGAGGCTCGCTAATGCCTGAGAGCATGGCAGAGTCATTCAGAGGCTCACTAATGCCTGAGAGCATGGCAGAGTTACTCAGAGGCTCGCTAATGCCTGAGAGCATGGCAGAGTCATTCAGAGGCTCACTAATGCCTGAGAGCATGGCAGAGTTACTCAGAGGCTTGCTAATGCCTGAGAGCACTACAGAGTTACTCAGAGGCTCACTAACACCTGAGGGCATGGCAGAGTCAATCCGAAGCCTGTTAATGCTTGTTGCTGTGATTACAGTAATCTGTCCATCATGTATTATTTGGCAGACGACTGCGTTTAAGCCCCCTTATCAAAGACAGTTGGCCCAAAGCTTAAGAAAAAATCCAAAAAACAACCCAGAAAAGTGAAAATCACCATCTGTTGACAAAAAACAGTTATTGTTTCTGTGGGACTACAAGTTGTCATGGGCAGCCATCATATTTATCTACACAGTGTAGCATTTGCGGCATATGGTGTGTGGGTAGGCAGAGACCTTGTCAGGAGGACACACACACACGTGCGATTTAAGGCTGCATAATGCCTGATTCATAGATCAGGACACACACACATACTCAGCCATATGTACAGCCACTCCTCAGGTAACGATGGGGTTATATTCAGATAAACCTATCGTAAGGCAAAAATCCAATGCAATTTTAATACAGTACATTTAACCTAGCAAACATCATAACCTAGCCTAGTATAATTTAACCATGCTTAGAACACTTACATTAGCCTACATTTGGGCAAAATCACTTACACAAGGCCTATTTAATAATAAAGTGTTGAATATCTCATGTAGCTTACTGAATAAATCCATCCATCCATCCATCCATTTTCCAAACCGCTTATCTGTTCAGGGTTGCGGGGGTCCAGAGCCTATCCTGGAAGCTACGGGCACAAGACAGGGAACAACCCAGGATGGGGGGCTAGTCCATCACCGGGCACACTCACACACCATTCACACACACAGGCACACCTACGGGCAATCTAGCAACACCAATCAGCCTCAGCATGTCTTAGGACTGTGGGGGGAAACCAGAATACCTGGAGGAAACCCCACAATGGCACGGGGAGAACATGCAAACTCCACACACATGGAACTGGTCCCCTGGATTTGAACCCCGGTCCCAGAGGTGTGAAGTGACAGAGCTAACCACCATACCACCATGCATTACTGAATAAATATAAAGTAAAAATATTGAAACATGGGCCATCGTAACCTGGGGAGTGGATGTACTAAGTAACTAAGATGGATAAATAAGCATTATTAGATGGAGTTTTGCTTATAGTGCTCTAAGGTTTTTTTTTGGTGTATTTTAATTGCTCCTGCCACAAGCCCTGTCATCATCAGAGGAGGAACAGGATGAAAATTTCAAAAGCTGTCCCATAACCCCTCCTCCTGCACTTCCTCTCCCCTGATTGGCTGAATGTGAGCCAAACATGTACCTGGTTCGATTCAGTTCGATCTTGCATGGGTCCAGCTCTACATACTTCTTCTCCTCAAAGATACGGTTGAGGATGGGTTTCAGCACCTCGTGTAGGTAGAGCATGCCGACGGCCTGCGAGATGCAGCCAGAAAACAGAACAGGCATGAGCGCGAGGCAGAAGAAGCCCAGTGCAAATGGAGAACGGTGTGACTGGGGTGCACACCTTCATGAACTGCTCCATGGCTTTGGAAGCCAGCGAATTCGAGCGGAAAAGAGTGTTGGGGTCAGCTGTGGGTGGGAGAGAGACAAGAAAAAAGCGTTAGTGGATGGCCTTTTGGTGTTCTGTGTCTTCGGTATCAAAAGAGCCACAGCGCAGCTGTCAGGAGCTGCAGGATTCCCTGAAGGGGCCAAGCGGGATACTTAGCTATTAGAGTCTCATGCTAAGCCCCTCCTTGTCTCTTTTCACTGGTTCCCTATAGGCACTCACATCAAGTTCAAGTCCTTGTTGCTGGTTTACAGAGCCATTAATGGAAAGGCACCCATCTCCTTCAAGATGCTCCTCAAGACCTGCATCCCTTTTCAGTCAGCAAACCAGCACCACCTGGAGATCATCCACCATGTGAAAGGTTGCACTCTAGGCATTTCTCCTGTGTTTCTCCCGAGCTGCTAAACTGCATCCACCGGCCTTCACACGTGTTGGGAACACCACTCCTGGCCTACACCAATCTGTCTCAGTCCCTGAATGCGCTCAATGTTGTTTTGTCTTTTGACTGAATTGTCCTATTAGGTTCTTGCTACGTTTGAAATGCATTATGTAGCTTTTACTCTGATCCTGCTTACACCTGTACCTGGGCATTCATTGGAAGCTTATGAGACTGGGAGATGTATGTGATGCTGGGAGGGTTGTGTGCCACACAGTACAGTACTATCCCCCAGCGACTATCATATGGTGCACAATAGGCAATGTAGCACTGCCAGGTGTACGGCTGTCCAAAATTTATTTTTACATCCATGTACTAACTAAAAAAAATAATAACTTCATATGTGTGAATCGTCATAAGTTACATAGGTTGTAAGTCTGGAAACAGTCTGTACAGGTTTTCATTATTTTTGTCGTTTGTGCAAAAAACACTTTTAAACACACATTTAAAACCTTAATATTTTCTTCAGATCTCAAACGATAATTAGATATGCTTCAAATATTGCAAAATCTGCAAAACACTTCTGTAGTTATTTTCATCCCTGTGGGTTGTCTTCTTGGCTTGGAAGAGAAACTTGGGCGTTGGCATGGCAACAGCAGCCCTATTGCCAGGCCAATAATGAGCCTGTTTATAGACACTTAAGAGCTGATATGTTCATATTGGTGGAATCTTCTTTCCTCAAGACCTAAATCAGCACTATGGTGCCTCACAAGACCAGCCGTTGAAAATCTTTAATGAAGCGAACTCTATACTGACCCCCCACTCCACCCCATTATTATATAATATAGTAAATATTAAAACATTCATTACACTGTAGTCCTAAACACTGGTTGCTAAGTTTAATCAGATGTAGCCCTATTCAGCCTGTATCCCGAACTGTAATTTGTGTAACTATTAACCCAGTGAGCTAATGCTCAGAAAGTGATGACAAAAAAATTTTTTTAACAGTTTACAACAGGTGCATCCTTGTCTGAAATACATCCATTATAGAAATATAAGTGAAATTAAGGTAGTGGCTTGATTAAAATATGTGCAGGCTACACGGCTTTACAGAGCTGTTTTGCCCTACAGTACATGTGCAACAGAAACACTCCGAACGGAAGCCAGAACATCGTCACAGCTGGATAGCACATCTGTAATCTCCCCCTAGTTTCCTTTGCTGCAAGAGATTTCACTCCCATCGTTTCCCCTAACTGCCAGCTCCAGTCGGCCCGAGAATTACATGACATCACGTCACACGGATTTTCCTCACTGTCATTGTGTTCAGCTAATTGGAGACACAGGTTTTTTGTTGATCAAACTATCAATCCAATCACTAGGGCTGCCACTTTTGATCTGAATAAATAAGGGAAGCCACCCCCCATCTCCTCAAAATGATAAAATGTCCTAAAATATGAGACAAATCGTGTCCCACATAGGTTCAAAATGAAATGTAACACCAAGTGTTTTTTCAATACAGGGCGAGCACATAACATTCAAGACAAGTGCAAAATGCAATCCTAGTTTTTCCTATTTCCTAAAACACTTCAGTGCACAAGTGCAACAACATGTTTCTTTTGCACAATAAAGAAAAACTGAAAAATGAATAATCTTATTTACAGTATATACACAAGATTAGCTACAATCAACAAGAACAGCAAATATTAAGAGCGAGTATTTTTAACTCTTGGCTCATTCAGGTACACTCATGTGAAAAAGAAAATGCGCCGTCTTTCAATTCTATGGTTTTACGAATCAAGACATGATAAAAAACAATCTGTTCCTTAGCAGGTTTTAAAATTAAAAAGACTAAGCCAAAATGTAGAAACAGTGTCTGAAAAATTAAGCTTCTATAGGAATTAAGAGGGTTAGCAGCAGCCAGATGCTGTTACTCAAATGCACATGAGTATTTGATCATCGGCAAGTGTTACCACCTCTATAAAAGCAAAGTTTTGGCAGTTTGCTGGTTTGGAGCATTCAGGTGTGTGTTAACACAATGCCAAGAAGCAAAGACATCAGCAGTGATCTTAGAGAAGACATTATTGCTGGCAATCAATCTGGGAAGGGTTATTAGGCCATTTCTAAAGAATCTGAAGTCCATCATCCTACAGTGAGAAAAATTATTCACAAGTGGAAAACATTCAAGACCACTGCCAGTCTTCCAGTGAGTGGACACCCCAGCAAATTCACCCCAAGGTCAGACCATGCAATGCTCAGAGAAACTGCAAAAAACCAAAGAGCTACAGTACCTCTCAGACTCTACAGCATCCAAGTTTACATACCCCAAAGTGTGTTCAGAACTATGGTCAGCAAGAAAAATAATGGCTGAGGAAGATTTGAAGGACTGACATTGCATTTTGCAATATACTCTGAGGTTTAAGCAAATTATAACTTCTTAATGGGGACCTTAAAGATGTGAGAATTGTGATCATTATGATTCTGACCTAAATATGCGCTCAAACATTTTGACCTAGATCTCATTTGAGAAGTTCTTTGGCTGCAGGATCGTTTACATTATTATTAGATAGTACTTTATTTATATTACAGATAATGTGTAAAAGAGAGGTATTTTAATATCACCCATGAGAAAATGAGGAGCTAATCAGCATTAGGTTCTGATCAGTACCACCTCCCACAGGATCATGGTGCTCATGCTGCATCCAGAAGCTGTTCTTGCCAGGATTAAGAGACATGTGGAAAAGAACCTTGAAAATCTGATGTGAGCATGTAACTACATGCTGTTAGCGGAAAGCCATAAGGCCTGTGCACAGGCAGAAGAGAGCTGTGCTATTCCGGAGTCTCCTTTGCTCTCCCGGCTGTTCTTTCCTCCTCCAGCATACCATGGGGGTGTTCCTCCTGAGTCTCCTTTGCTCTCCCACCTGTC
>JAODKL010000040.1:369717-379770 GCA_026780765.1 Petrocephalus schoutedeni
TCTTCCCCATTCTGAAGCTCGGTTTGAACTGCAGTGGTTCGTCTTGACCATGTCAACATGCCTAAATGCATTGAGTTTCCACCATGTGATTGGCTGATCGGTAATTTGCGTTGGACAGTTGGACAGGTGTGCCCAATAAAGTGGCCGGTGAATGTACATTCACAAATATTCAAATACTCCACAATGCTGACTCATCACTAATCTGTATATACTGCAACATCACACCAACAGCTAAGCCTCTTACTCAACAACATTCTACCTGGAAAAACAAGCACTGATGTACAGTATTTTGGTTAACTGCCAACAGCCTTGAATGTGCTGATCCATAAGGCTGTGTGAGGAACCACCTCTTTCCAAATGCCAATCCAATCCAATCCACATGCATACTCAGGCACGGTTACAGCACCACACAGAAAGTTCACCCTGAGTCTGAATTCAAACCTGAGGCCCCAGAGTTATCAGACTGCAAATCTCTCTGAAGCACCATGCACCTCAAAGCTCAAAGTAAAGCAAAGCAGGAGCATGTTACAGTGCACCAAAGCGACAGCAGAAGCAGCTTCGGGAGGGAATTCATTTCATGCCGTGGAAAATCTTAATGTTGGAGAACAACTTTCAACTGATTAGAGGCAGAACATCAGATGTCAGAACACTCTCCGTGGCCTCCCTGTAGAACATGGCGGTCTGGTTCTAGATCTCCCTTAATCATGTTCACTATACCCGCACTGATCATTGCTGTCACATATAAAACACAATACAGTACAACAATGCCAACATGGGCAGGAGCACCTGACTCCATGTTAAAGCCAAACCGTGGAAAACTCTCCCAAGACTCTTCCCTATGCTGCCCTGACAAAGCACTGGCACAGCTATAGGGTGGAGGACCATAAACCCTCCCCAACACCTCCCACTGTAGCACACGACATGTACCTGCAGCTACCCCCCCTCCACCAGCATGCCTGCCTGTCCACCTTCTCCCTCTGTCTCTCCCTCTCCACGGCTGCTGACTCTCACACATCTGGTTTAATGCTCCCGCAAGAAATCTTACAGCAAATCTATATTATTCTATTATTAACTTCAAATTAGCTGCATCAAAAGCACTGGAGTAGTTTGCGATCACTGCGGACGATTTACAAGGTAATAAAACTCTTACATGCATGTAAATGCGTGTGCAGACATGTCTCAAATTGAAAATCTCACGCCATCCAGCTGACCAAAGTTGCCAGCACTGCTTCTCTCGCTCTCTCTCTCTCGTCTCCCTGACAGGAGCTGCCTTAATAATGTATGCACCTCTCCATGGTTACCTGCAAGTGTCTTTAAAGGCTGCTGCTGGATTAGATTCTGCGCTCCCATAAGCTCACAAGGATCACACGCATTACAGCCCCTCCCGCCCCATGGACACTGAAGGGGAGGTCCCGACTTATATCAAGGACCCCCTCCTCAGTGTCTGCCCCCTTTCCGCCCCCCTGGGCCACTGCGGCAAACATGGCAAAAGTCCTCTGCTGCCCCACACGCCACCCAGTGTCAGGGCTGGGTACTGTGTAATCTGTCCAGTTGCCTCGCCTGAAGGGGGGTGTCTGTGTCCATACTAACTCCCCCAAGCCTCTTCTGCTACCCTGCTATGCTATAACTATTAACTGAGGGCTTCAAGCATTTTTCCAACTTTTCTGGGGAATATTATGGAGCAATTTGATTCCAAGCGGAGTAGGCCTATTGCAAAGCCAGAGCAAATGCATAAAAACCAAGCTGCAGGGCTCTCAGTGAGAAAGAAGGCCACCTCATGGGAGCACATAGGTAATAATTATAAACAAAGCTTTAGTAACAGAAGCCCCGCTCAAGTTATTTATTACTAATTAACGTATAAACCATAAAAACACTTACAAAAGGCAGTACAGTAGATTTGCCCCTTAGTAACCTACCTGGCGACGATCTCGTTGTCAACTTTTACAATACAGTATGGGTCACTGGTTCCGGAGCTACTTGAAAAGGAAGAACTTTATTACGTTAAGCCCATCCACGGAAATACACATTATCACTGATCACTTAACTACATGCAGAGTTGAGTTTGCAGGCTTGCAGTCTACAATATGGCTTAGTTAAATTGCTTTACAATTATTACTCGCCTATTCAATAAGACATAAGGATAAAAACCCGAAAATTCACATGTTCAAACCAAACTCTTGTACACGGGGTTTGACAAATAAAGCATAAGCAGTCAGTCTGTGGCTCCTTCCAGAAATTTATCATAACTGATCACGATTTTCGGGTACCATAAATTAACGCCCATAATTGTATGTGAATGTCTACAGTATGACAGGTCTTAGTTTTATTTGATGCTGTTAATATTACTACTTTAGATCGCACAGTACAGACAGTAAATTGCCGCCGCCAATTTAATAGGTAAAGTTGCGGTATTTTTTAAACTTACACATCCTTGGCAGGCAAATTTCGTCCTTCCACGATGCGAAAATAAAGAGACGTGTTTTTCGCCATTTTCGCCGCTTTTCCAGATTCTTGCAGCCTTATTCTTCAAAACGACGCGCCCGGCTTCTGTCACATCCGACGCAAAGCGGCGTGTGCATCCATACCGCCGCTCTTAAACATTGCAGTAGGTCACCACGTTTTAAGTATACGCTTTTATAAATGCATTTACACGATATGATATGTTACACACGAGAGGAATATATGACAGTCCCCGAGGAGCCGCGGCTCTGCATGACAGCATCACCCCGAGCCCCTGAACTCCTACTGTACATGAAGGGGACTGAAATCAACACCGCTTCTTTCTTGGCACGCTGTCACACTTTTATAGCAAGGCAGTCGTCTTAAAAGAAAGCACAAGGGAATATAAAATATAAAAAATAAATACTAAATATCAATGAGAAGAAAGCTGCCCCTCAGCCGGCGCACATCAGTCTTTGGCTGAAATGACAAGCCCGAAAAAGCCTGAGAGCAGCCGGGGGTATGAGTATCACCCAGCGAATGCTGGCCATCGCTAAAGTGACGCTAGGGCGCCATCTGGCGTAGAGACGGATCCCTTACAAACTCACGTCCCCCCTACGGAAGCCCTGCTTTTTCGTGTTTTTCATACGTGCGTCATTTATGTGTATATTTATAGTCTAAAATCAGTACTTTTTGACATGTGAGTTGTTATTAAAAATATTGCGCGTTTTCATGAAAGCATAAGAATTAAGGCGCTAAAGTCGCACCGGCATGGTCGCAGACAGCACAGTCGCGAGGTTGGGGTCTTCTATCAGCTTAGTGTGCCGGCGTCGCACACTTGAAGTTCTTCTTCCCTGCTTGTAGCTCGCTTGCCTAATGTGTCATAATCGATCCGTAAGTCCATCAGACTTGTAATTATTAAAAATATTTTATTAAAGCAACTGTTTGGTTTTTATTGTAACTTCGAAATTCTGCTAAATCCCCAGCTGTAGTTAACACGCTATATCGCCTTCTCATAACCTGAGCTCTGTATTACAATATGTTAGAAATTGCTTACTTACGTTATTAATTTGTACGGTTGTTCATCTTTTCAAGGAACTTTCCCTGGTTAGTAACAGATTCTTACCGACCTGGGTGTGAGCTGAACCGTGTCTATGAATTAATGGAGGGGTACTCCGGTGCCTATAGCGACCAGAGCGACTCGGCGAAGCAGCAGGAGAGGCATTACTATCTCCTGTCTGAGCTCCAGACGCTCGTAAAAGACTTGCCCAGGTGATTCCAGTAAAGCGGATCGAGTTCACCATGTTTCGCTGTAAATCTATAGCATCAGTCCTCAGTTGTACCTAGATATGCGCTGTCACCGTAGCGTCTGTACCTTGTCAACATAAATCGGGACGGCTAGTACTGCATGTGCGCGATTTAAATATCTCTGTACGAAGTGCCGCCGCCGGTACCCTTGATGCTGTGAAGCTCTTTATCTCGGTGTGTCTCGTCGCCCCCCCATCAGCTCTTTCCAGCAGCGCCTGTCGCACACCACCCTGAGTGACCTGTCCCTTGCGCTGATCGACGGCACCGTGTATGAAATCGTCCAGGGGTTGCTGGAGATCCAGCACCTGACGGAGAGGAACCTGTACAACCAGAGACAAAAGCTGCATAGTGAGCACAGAGGTGGGTAAGGAGCAGAAAGTGACATTGTGCTTAATGGGCCGAGCTTGATTCCCAGAGAATAAATGTTACATTTGTATAGCTCGTGCCAAGACACCAGATGCACTTC
This sequence comes from Petrocephalus schoutedeni, assembly GCA_026780765.1. Classification (NCBI taxonomy): domain Eukaryota; kingdom Metazoa; phylum Chordata; class Actinopteri; order Osteoglossiformes; family Mormyridae; genus Petrocephalus; species Petrocephalus schoutedeni. The sequence continues at coordinate 373,931 of JAODKL010000040.1, forward strand.
ACAGTACCAATGGAGAACCACTTTCCCCGTCAGGATGATGCGATGGCAACCATTCTGCACCAGTACACTCACTACACAGTAGCCAAGGTGGTGAAGGGGCCGGAGAGAATTCGCTAGTGAGATGTAGGGGAAGATTAGCAGGCCAGATCTGAAAAGGCCATGGTAGACAGTTTTATCCAGGACATCAGGGTACCACCCCAGCACTTTCCAATAATGCTCAGTGCACTAGCAGTCAGTCCAAACCTGCTTAGCTTCAAATGGATTACCTAGTCTGAACTGCAGGTGGTGTGGCTACTGATAGTGGTCAGTCCCCCTCCCTCCCTCAGGATTCAGAGCCTATCCTGGAAGTTTGCCAGTGGGATGGACAAACAGGTTATTGGTACAGTAGTGGGTCGTTTTCACATTACCAGTCTTGCTCTCTGTAAGAGACGTACACAAATCAACTAGGGAAGTTTTTGGGTCAGAGCACAGGGTCCGCCAATTGGGGCAGCTGGGCTATGAGTGCATGTCCAAGGGCCCAATGGTGAAATGATTACGCTCTGACCCAGCGAGCTACGCAGCACCCCCTCCACACACACAACCAGAGTTATACCTTAGACGATGTATTTATACCCATGACCAAGCCACTTAACATGAATTGGTACATGGTGGTAAAATAATCCAATATCTTTGTAAGCCTGCCGTGGATTAAATGTTTAATATGAAATGTTGTATAACAGAACAATGTTCTTGATAATTTTCTTCTACAGTGCTATCGATTGGTTTTGCCGGTGTTAAGCTACGTGTGATCTGCCATCCTTGTATATCTGTTTGTTACTGCAGTCAGTCTCTAACTTTTTTTTGCGTTCTGTTTTTTTTTATCGCAGGTCTCAAACAGGAGCTTGTTCGCAAACACAAGGAGGCTCTGCAGGCCTGTAAATCCCACAACCTGGCAGTTCTGAGGATGAACCAGCAGGCAGAGACAGAGGTCAGCAGCTGGGGGTTGTGACTGTGGAACAAGGATATAGATGAAACATGGTGCCATTCATCTGATTAGTTCCTCAGATCTTACAGTTTGACCCTGTCCAACTTACAGGCCTTGGAGCAGCGTGTGAAGGAGGAGCAGAGCATGATGGATGAGAAGATTGTGGTGGAGCTGGATCAGAAGGTGGTGGATCAGCAGACGACTCTGGAGAAGGCGGGGGTTCCAGGCTTCTACCAGACCACCAGCTTCCAGGTTCCTCCCGGCCGCAGACAGCGCTCTAACCCATATCCTCTCCACTTCATGAGTAATACAATAGGGTGGGAATGAGGTACCGGCACAGTAGTTAGCACTCAGTCACACCTCTGGGACCAGGGTTTGAGTCTCTGCCGTGGCGCCATGTGTGTGGAGTTTGTATGTTCTCCCCCGCAATCCAAAAACATGCAGCGGTTATAATTAGAGTTACCGGTTAATTACCCGTAGCTATGCAAATTTGAGTAAATGGTGTGTGGATGGATGGAATGAATGTGATACAGTAATGAAGTGGATTAAGACGTCACTCCATTCCGAAATGTGCATGTGCTTATTATTTGTGCATGCGTGTCTGGTGCATATGCGTCTGTGTATATGTCTGTTTGCCAATAAGTCTGTGTGCACGAGTCCGGCTTTGTGTGTGTGCATACATAGGTGTGTCTGTGTGTGTGTATGTCTATCTGTGTGTAACCGTGCATGTGTATGCGTGTGTATATCTGTGTGTGTATGCATGCATGTCTATAGCTGTCTGTGTGTGTATTCGTGTGTCTGTGTAACTGTATATATGCGTGCGTGCCTGTGTGTATATCTGTCTTTGTATGCATGCATGTGTATGTCTGTGTGTATGCGTGTGTGTATGCATGTGTGTCTGTCTGTGTGTATGCGTGTGTCGGTATGTGTGTGTCTGTGTAACTGTATATATGCGTGCATGCCTGTGTGTATATCTGTGTGTGTGTATGCATGTGTGTCTGTCTGTGTGTGTATGTATATATCTGTCTATGTATGCGTATGTGTGTATATCTCGATGCGTGTGTGTATATCTATCTGTGTGTGTATATGTGTGTTTATGTGTGCATGGTGGCTCACTGGTTGATGTAAGCTGCAGCCTCCTCCCCTTGCTGTAGGAACTGACCATGCAGATGAACTTGCTGGAATTGATTCTCAAGCTACAGCAGAAGGAGTCTCAGTCTGGGACCCTTTCCTGAGGCCAGCGTGCCCCTGGGGAGCGGGGGCGGGTCCACGGACGAGCCTGCCAGCTACATTCCCAAGAGCATCACCCCGTGGGGTGCAGGGGGGCTTTCTTTGTCTGAAACAGGGCTATTGGGTGAAGATCCGGTACCTGCCCCTTTGCCGTGATGTTGCAGGAAATCCTATAACAGTCCAGCTCCAAGGGGGACTTAGGGGGAGTATTTTGTAGGAGGAGCTTTGAGCAATGGGGGTTTATCAGCCTCAGGGGGTCTGGTCAGCACTGCTGAGTGCAATATTTTGCAATATTTTGTGTTCCCTTACTGTATGGTAGCATAACTGTTGGTTTGTGTGTATGACAGACACTGACATGAATCACATTAGTGCGTATTTCTGTAGTCTTGAGCTGAGACAAAAATTGCTTTATTGAAAAGAGGTTCTGTTAACCCCATTTCCAAAATGTATAAAAATCTGATGTAAATAAACCTGTAAACCACTCTATTAACCTTGTAGTGGGTTTTTGTGTGTTGCACTGTGAAGCAAAACCATGTGAAAAAACCAGCAGGAAAACAAAGCTTGCTTACCAACCGAATTCAGAGCCTTTCTTAATGAAATGTTTTCTCTGATACCAGATTTCTGTTCAATTTCAGGTCAGCAGTTAAATGTATAACAGCGTTGGGTCATTGCATGGGCTGTAATCATTACAAGAATTTTTACAAAATTCTCAGGACCTGTTCTGTTGAGAGTCTAACTAAATAGGATTGTGCCCTTAATCCAAGGGTGGCCAGTCTTATGCACAAAGGGCCAGTGTGTATGCGATAATCCATTAGGTCAGCTGTTCAAACCCAGGTGTGAGGACTCTTCAGCCAATCAGTCCTCTAATTAGTAATCTAATTAGGGAATAGCAGCAAAAACCCGCATACACACAACGGCCCTTTCTGGATAAGACTGGCCACCCTTGCCTTAATCTGTCTCTAGGCAAAAGAGAACTTCGTATAATTCAAATTTCATATGAAATAGCGATGAGACTTAGCCTGTAAATTACTCTCACACGCAAATCATTAACAGGACCAGGACACCGGGTCTGTACAAACTAAGTGGGACAATCTAATATTCCAACACAATGAGAAATGAATACATCTGATAATAATCCACTATACTATTATTGCAAAGATCAGACAGAAGCGGTTTTGTAGGACCTCACAGGCTGGTGAGCAGCAAGAAGCCAACAGGAGAAGCTGGTCTGGATGGAGATGTTCCCATATGGCATCTATACAAAGATAGGGGTGAAGCTCAGAGAGGCAGAGGGAAACCTGAGAGTGTAACACGAACCTGAGACCGAGGGCAAGATTCACTACTATTTTCCCCAGAATTCTAACTAGAATCTAGGGAATGTTGTAACTGTTACAAACAGTGTTGGTAATAGCAAACAACGAAGTAACATGTTACTGTAAACATATTACTTTCCTCCATAACAAAGTAAAGCATTACAGTTCATATGTCATTAATCACCGTAAGTTACTCCAGGTGAGATGTCATGATGACTCAGAGGGGCACCGTGTGGCTCTGCGCTAACAGCCTATGCCTGTGATCGGTTTGAGCCCCGGTCTCAGCAGAATAGTCACAAGTCCCATGGCCTCTGGAGCAAGACTCTGTACTGGGATCCTCAATCTTGCTCTCACTGGCATATATGTGTTTGAGTATCTCATAGAGAACAAGATGGGGTAAGAGAATTTCCCTATGGGGATTAATAAAACATCGCTATTCTATTCAGATACCAAATATTAAGCTTTTAAGCTTAAGCACGTACGGGATGCAGTATCACACCTTTATATAAACCAACTGATGAATTAACCCTCACTTAATTAATAGAGTCGTTGGTGAGAAATCCTAACGTGAAGCGTCTGACAGGCACCCAGACCTGGGATTAAGGTAAGGCTGGAGCGGGGTCCCTGCAGCTTTAAGAGCGGCTCCGCACCCCACCCTCGCTGGATGCTCTGTACACCGGAGCGCCGCTCCTCCGCTTTGCAGCGCAGCCGGACCGGCGACAGCGGCGTCCGTCTCCTGGCTGGAAAGGTAGCGTCCCCGCTTAACACTACCGGCGGAACTTAGCAGATGTTCCTCTGCCTGCCCTTCCTGCAATTGTAACAGGTCTAAATGAATAGGTAGGACGATGCTTTTATTCCCAGGGATTCCGCAGCCGTACAGTCGTCGCTCTCTTTACATTACCATAGCCGGGATATTTTTTAAAACCACAAAATATCGATAAAAAGGGCGAGACCTAATATCTGAAATGATGGGGTATTTCTCGTTAGGAATATTAAAGGCGGTGTTTTTCGTCACAGCAGGCGTTTCCATTTTGTTGTAAATTATAAATGATGCCGTTTTAAATGGCATACATATTCAGTTCGGCCATAGCGCCTCTTCAGTTTATTTCCCTGTTACGCACCGGAAAAAGCAGGTGGTTTTAACCTTAATTCCCGGCTGGTATTCGGGGAGGGGGGATAATTACGTAATGGTGGCGTGTCCGTATGGCTGTGCGAGCGAGCGCAGGCGGTGCGGCGCCGCGGAGCCCCGGAGCGTCCTACCCAGGGCGCCAGCATCCCGCATCCCCACTGCCGTCCAGCGAAGGGGATGGGAACACACACTCTCTGCTTTGGTGCTGATCATTTTGGGAATTTGGGAAAATGGAAACAACTAAACTACGACTACTGAATTCGCATGCAGGTTTTAGATACATATAGGCAAATGTAAAATATTTTACTGGTTCTAAAACATACGCCCCCCCCGGTGACGTGTACTTCGTTTGGTAATAAAAAAAAAAAATTAATTCTCTGCTTGGAGGGAATAGGTTCCTATCTGTAGTGTTTTTTGGCTCATTGTGAGAAACAGTGCTGACGAAAACAGCAGTTCAGGCCAGATAAGTCAAGTCTCAACATGTCTCCCTGTCAGCTGTGTGGGCCGTGAGTGGCAGCCCACCTATAGCAGGCAGATGCAGGCCATTCTAACAGGGCTGTGCAACGAGTTCCCCCCCATAAACCGAGCATGAAAAGGGGGCAGGGTTACACCTCATAATCATTAAATCTCTCCAATGATCTTCTGCAGCACATTTGCCAGTTGCTCCTCCTTCTCTTCCTCAGAACAACGTTAAAGGGAGGACTGTCATGGCAGGCCACTGGTATTGTAGATGACAGATACCTACTGAAATAATGTATGGCTGTGGTTTCCATTAGCACCACCTCACCCCCTGCTTTCTGATTAGCTGTTTGCCTGACTATCCAGGTCCCTAGATCTAGCATGACAGAGAAATTGGAAGGTGGTTAGAATTGCACTGCCAGTAACTGCTGATGGGCACTTGAGGTTATCCATCTATGAGGCACAGTAGCACTCTGTGAATCAGGCCTGTATATATGAAGCTTTCTCACTTGCAGGCTTGGTATATCTGACTGCCATCCCAGTGGTGTCATTAGACGGTGGGTAGGAGGAACAGGAAGATGTTGAGCTGTGGTGTTGCGTACTGGTTTGCCAAAGCCCCCTTTAGCTTCGCTTGTCAGTTTGTAAGAGCTCAGGCTAGAGTAGGGTGACCAGATAATCCAAGTCAGGGAGGACACTTTGAGCTACTTCGGGTTTTGCAAACTGCTTTAAACCGGAAAGGCTGCTT
>JAODKL010000040.1:404961-417711 GCA_026780765.1 Petrocephalus schoutedeni
AATGCTCCTCAGCCTTCGTCCCGGCCCCCCCGGTGCCCCAGCCCCCCAGTGCCGCCCCGGCGCCACTACCTCCCGCCCACCCACCTCCACCTCACGAGGACGAGCCCTCCAGCAAGAAGATGAAGACAGAAGACAACCTCATCCCCGAGGAGGAATTCCTGCGACGGAACAAGGTTCACAGCCGGTCACCACGCGGGGGGTGGGGTGGGGGGGGGGGTGGTCGATGGAACCTTCCATCACACTGACACTCTCTGCCCCCCAGGGCCCTGTGGCGGTTAAGGTGCAGGTGCCCAACATGCAGGACAAGACCGAGTGGAAGCTGAGTGGGCAGGTCCTCAGCTTCACGGTCCCGCTCACAGACCAGGTATGGGCCCAGCCACCTCCTTATTGCCCCCGCCGGCGATGATCTGCCAGGAGCCCCCACTGACCACTCTCACTCTCTCCTTAAAGGTGTCCGTAATAAAGGTTAAAATCCATGAAGCCACCGGCATGCCAGCAGGGAAGCAGAAATTGCAGTACGAGGTGAGCCCCGCCCACCTACCGTGTGCCCACCCCCCATGCGCCCGCCTCCTGTGCGCCGGGGCAGGTTTAAGTCATAAGCACACACAAATAACAGCTGCTCTTCCTCCAGGGCATTTTCATCAAGGACTCGAACTCGCTGGCTTACTACAACATGAACAGTGGCTCTGTCATCCACCTGGCTCTGAAGGAGAGAGGAGGCAGGAAGAAGTGAAGGCTGCTGTGCTTTCTCCAGCGCCCCCTGCTGGCGTGGAGCAGGCTGCCACACCCTGTCTGCTTTGTGGGTCCACTTGTGTCCCAGTACTGCTGAGTAGCTGTTCTTGGGGACAGCAAGCAGATATGAATCATTTTACCAGTTTCCCAAAAGTTCCCCGCAGAACCTTTGTTGTTTTTTCCTTCCCCGCCCCCCCCCTCACCCATTTCAGACTAAGCTTTATTTAATAAATGAGCTTTAATAAATATAGTAGTGGGATGGCATGGGGTCCTGCAGCTGAGAGTTTTGCGCAGGAGGTAAAGTTCTGCTTAGTTTAATTGCATAACACACTGCTTGGGCATCAGTCCCTCGCCGTGTGGCGGTGTGCTAGGTTTTCTTTTTTCTTTTTAAGCATCTGTTATACATCGCTTAAGAATTCTTGTTATAAAAATCCAGTCGTCTTGGAGATTTAGTGTAATCAAATTATACTGCAGTAAAAATGTATCCTGTGTTGTTTATCCCACATCACGTTTAGCCTTTTTTTTTATAATTTCCCCTCCAGACAAACTGCATTACTTGGCATGTCGCTATTTGCATGGAGAAATTAAAGTCGTTGTCGATGTGAATATAGATCGGCATGCTTCATTATAGGTCTTATGTAACATCAAAACTCTGTATAGTAGATTTTCTTCCTAAACTTTAAATAAAGCCATTTCCTTCTGGGTACCTGAGTGTTTTTTCTTACTAATAACGTCAGATGGCAGAGAAGGTATTCACTGAACCCCTCCCCAGATAACAGGCAGATAGTACAGTTATGCAATGTACTGTGCGCAGAAACTGGTTCTTTATCTGAAACCTTCATACAGTATTTCCCCTTGATAATAAAGCTTAAGCGCCAGCTCTGTCCCACCGCCATAGCCCTCTCCCCCAGGTGCGAGGCGCCCGGAACGCGTAGCGTTGGGCGGATCTCCGGCGACCCCGGACACCAGTGCGCGGATGGACGGGTCGGAGGCACACCGGGGAGATAGGGGGGCAGAGTAACGGGAGCCGAAGCCGGACGGCAGAGCGGCGGCGCCGGTCTAACTGGAAGGCGGGCAGGCAGCTGCTCGGAGGAAGCGGAATCCGGATCGGCAGGAAGGGCTGGCGTGAGCACGCCAGGCTGCTGCCTTTAATTAAAGCGCTCCGCAAGGAGGACGAGCGTTAAGCAATCGCTGGATGTGCTGCCGGAACGGAGGCGATCCGGCGGAGGGAGCGCATACCGAGCGGCTAGGCGGGGAGAGAGCGCACGCCCAGGGCGGCAGCGGACGGGGGGCACGGCGGCTCGCTTCGCTGGGGCGCTGGAGGCGGTGCTCTTCGGCCGCCATCCTTCACAACCAGCCTAATAATCGGTTTGATGATCGGCGCGGCGAGTTTTCGGCGTCGGGAAACTTGGGTCGGGCGCAGCCAGACAAACCTGTTGTCCGCTTTTCAGCCTGAAGTTCGGATCAGTCCGTTTAACCCGGGGGTGGGGGGCTCCTGCTGGTGCTGGTGCTGCTTCGGGTTCTGGGAGCGTTCGGGTTACGGAACACTAGTGTTACGGTGTTAGTCGGTGTTAGGAGGGTCTCCTTCATTCGGCTTTTCAGTCTCCGCCTGGATCCGACTTCCCCATGACCGCCGCCTTATGAGGCGCGGTCGCCTGGTTTTCCCCGGCCGGAGAACCGGAGCCAGTTTCTTTGGCAGTTCGGGAACCGAATACCGTCCGCTTAGCGGAGACCGACGGAGGCGGAGCGGGGACAGGGAAGCGGGCCGTCAGCCATGTCCGAGACCGAGGAGAATGGCCGCCGCTCGGTGACTGATTCCGGCAGCCTGCGGGGAACCACGGAGAGCCTGGCCGACGGGGAGAGCTCCTTCGGCTCCGACTCCGAGATCAACGGCTGCGCCAACACCGATAAATACGGATTTACTGGGGGTTCGCAGCAGAGCGCCGGGGACTCGTAAGTACGCCGCTTATCTGTCGGGTGGTGCCTGCCTGTCTGTACTTTGCGTGCTTGTTGGGACGTCCGGGAGAGCCGAGTCGGTCTGCGCCGAGCGGCACCGGCGCCGACAGAGCGACCGGCCGCCAGTCCCAGTGCTCTCGGTTATTACATACGCTCATTTCTGACTCCTAACCCTAACTGCTACTGGCGTGCCATGTATCTCTGTGAAACACCCTTTAGGGACGCAGTATGAACTTTTCATAGTATAGTCAAAAAAAGGAAAATAAAAACTGGACACTGAGTGGGACAGATTTGCCAACCTGGTGTATGTATTGTTCTGGTTTCGGGCAGTTTGTAATGCACAGTCCGCTTTCCCTCCACAGTCCAAAAAGAGCTGAGGTGAAGTGGAGCTGCCAAGCTCTCCATAAGTGTGCCTGTGTGAGTGTGCCCTAAGATTGGTTCTTTGCCTTGCACCCGTAGCCCCTGTGATGGGCTCCAGGCCCCAGGCGACCCTGAGTTGTACAAGCGGTTAAATAAATGGGTGGATGGATAGGCAGGGCTTTGATAATTTAAACTCGTAGCTCGGTACTCTCCTGATCCTCTCTGCCAAGGGCCCTGTTAGAGGGATCCTTGTTTCTGGAGCTTATCTCTGCAGCCCTGATCAGTTGGGGGCTGCTGGGTTAACCCTAGTAGATGGAGGTCTCCCTGTGTGCTGCTGCTGTGCTGGTTGTCATGCTCATCACGTTAAAGGCATCACGGGTCCCATCTTGTGATTTGGAAGGGGGAGTGGCGGGGGAGGGCGAAAGGTGTCTAAATTGTTTGCTTGTTTTTTGGTTGGCCAGTCCTGTGAGGGCCCCCCCGAGAACGGGAAGCCCCCAGGGGCACAGAGAGCGTCGCCGTGGCGCGCGCCAAGCAAGCCAAGCGCTATCTGATTTCCTGGCCCTTCCTCCTGCTTTTGTTGTTGCTTCTCTGGTGTCCCGCTGCCTCTCCCACCCCCCTCCCGCCCCCCTACGCCAGACACAGGCCACACTCTGGGCTGCTGGGGAAGGCAAGCGCCTTTAAAACACATGCCTGTGTCATTTTGGTGGGTGCATGTGCCCCCCACAGCGGCATTGCTGTTATGGTCACTGCGCCTCCCCGCATTGTTGATCAGGGACGTGCAGGCTCAGAGTGAGGTATAAACCCCACCTCAGCTGAGCACACCCCCCTCTCCAAACGGGACAAGCGGATGCTAAGCATGGGGTCTCCCCAAGGCGCCTCCCGGCTGCCACGCTCCAGTCGCCAGTCTTTCACGTGCGGGGTCTCCTGGGCTGGGCAGCGTCCCTCCCTGCCTGTCTTCGGGCTTCCTGGTACTAACAATACAGCCCAGAAGTTGCGTAATCGCTGCTCACGCCTGTCTTAGGACTGCGAAGCCAGCTGTTCTATCCCGGTCCATGTAGTATACCTCTGTGTTCCTAAAAATTCTCTACGGAAGCAAACTGAAGTCTGCTCATCCATGCCAGCAGACCCGAATGAACCACAAGTCCCCAGATGTGCCCCTGATTTTCCAGGACTGTGGATGCCTGCATGGTGTTAAAGGCAGGCTTTGGAAATGCAATGACTCATTGTCACAGGTCCTTTTTTAATGATGGGTGCTGCAAAGTAAGGGCTTGACATAATCTGTGTGAAACTGCAATTCCTGACGAGCTGAAGCCCTTGAGTTAACTTGCTGAGTTTCACTCTGCGGCTCTCGGTAAGCTCAGAAATTCCTCTTGTGCCGTGTGGGACTCCGACAGTATAAACCAAACAATATGGTTTGTCCGGTTAAACCAGCCACTAGAGCTGCTTCCGGAGCATTTTGTCTGCGTGTTGTGACAGGAGTCTTCACAATGGCGCTGCTTTCTTCTGAGCCTCAGCTGTGTTCGCCTGCTCTCTCCTGTGAATCACCGTAGCTTTGTCAGAGAGCCACTGCCCGTGTGTCCCACACGCCCTTATTCAGGCCTGAGCTGGAGCTCCTTTCGGACGTCGTACGGGCACAGCTGCTGGCCTGAACTTGATCTCTTGGATATTTGTGTTAGACTTTTGGTTTTTGTTTGTCATGTATAAGAAGTACACATCCCCTTGTTTTTGAGGCTCTGCAATTTCTCTCCGGGGAGAACTTGTCATCTCCAAACCTCAGATGAGGGCATACTCACACTAGGCCAGGTTGCCCAAGCACGATTGTCATTCCTCACTCCCCACAGGTCTGCGCTCACACGGTGCTTAACCTTCCAGGGCCGAGCATAGTTTCCTCACCACCAAATCAGTTGGATTTGGGCCCAGCAGGCATGAAGTGTGATCACTAACCATACCCAAGCATGGACCTTTACAAAATGTCAATGATGTGACTGACAGTTCTGCAAACAAAGGGATAACTTTGGTCTAATACAGAGGGGCAGTATTTGCTGGAAATTCGGGCTTACAGGAGTATCCAGGAACAACTGGATGCAACAGAAAAACTATGGGATGGCTCATAAAACATGGGACTAGAGCTCCTGTTGCAACATTAGCTGTCCCTGCTACATAACACTATTAAGACTTTACAGTAGGGCACTACTTTACAGTAGTCATTACAGTAGGGCTGCAACTAATGATTACTTTGATAATCGCTTAATCTGTTGATTTTTCGATTTAATCAATGAATCGAGTAAAAAAAAAAAATAATAATTTTCACCCGTTTATTCAGAAATAGAACATTATCTAAATTGACGGAGCAAAAATGTGCACAAAGAAAAATGCGAATCAAAAATCCCGGTAACAGAATTTGTTTCAACATTTAACACTTGTTTTCTAAACTTTTGTGTATTAATGTAAATAATCTTGCATGGCACTATCACATACATTCACAGATGCTGTTACTTTCATCCCTGTCTAAATGCAATTCATCCTACCTCACTCACATGGCGAAAGGTGGGACTGACTGGGCAGGCAAGTGTGCATCCTTAGCTACCTAACATGGCATTTCGCCATTGAAATAAGAACAGCAACAGAGAATGGGTTGGGGAATAGGTTTCGCTTCAGCAGATGGCGTGTGCGTGTATGTGTGGCGGGTGCGTGTGTATGTGGGATCGCGTAAGCGAGTGCGCGTGTATGTGTGACCATTTGCGCGTGTGTGTATGAGCGTGCCCGCGCATGCCACTCCTGTCACGCTACTCCGTCACAGTGCAGTGTCTTCACTCTGACCTTATGTCAAAGTAGTTTATTTATGCAGCACATTTAAACACAGCTTAAACTAAGTGTTATACAACAACAACATTAAACTGAAATAAGAGTAAAACACACGTTTGACGACTTCGGTCGAGCCCTTTTCTCCGCTTCTGTAATGTTTCATTTGTTTAATTCTATTTGGAAAATACCGCCTCCGCTCTTCCGCCACCAGGCCTTTGGCCGCGCTCCGCTCGGCTCCGTCTGCGGGTGAAGTTAACTTCTCTGCGACATAGCGAATTACGCACTAATAGCACGACACAATAATAGCACAGCAATAACGCTTTTAATAATCGAATTTTATCGATTCGTTCTTGCAGGTGTGTACATTACAGGTAATATTGCTGGCTCATAGGGCAGCATAAAAAAAATCCGGTCTGGTAGATATACTTTACATAAAAACATGCTTGAATTTTGAACGGTGAACCAATGCACATAGAAAGAAGTTAATACATACTTTGGTTACAGTTGAACCAGTTGGCCTGTTGGCTTAATGATTTATGATCCATTGTCCAGTGAAAACTGGTAACTAATCCCAATATACCACAGTAAGAACAAAATGTTTGTGTGAATGCAGAATGCAAACGGCAGTCCTACATTGAGTCAGTGCTCATCAGTGTGGCTTTGGAGCGCGTTGAATAGGTCTTCCTGTGCTGAGCAGCACGGAGAAGGAGGAATTAGTTCTGCTCCTTATTCTATGTGTGACTTATGCTGCTGCATCATAGCGTGGCTTTAATGAGCCATGCTTGTTACACCTTGTCTTACCTCTCGTTCCTGCTCTTGTGTGATTTACTCTAGCTGCCTCGTTTATCCTCCCTGGTTAGTCTTGGTATAAAAGTGTTCCCCAGTCCTGGCAGTAATGTCAGTATTGTCTGTGGCCTGTTCCGTTAACTTGGGAGTACAGAACACAACTTTGATCCCATGTGATCTTGTTTCTTTCTGTATGTGTTTTTGTTGAAATAAACCCCATTTCCTTGCTCTGTCTTCTGCTACCGTATCTTCCATCCTTCGGTGCATGACAAAAACATTTTGTCAACAGAATTAAAGAATAGCTATTTTAATGTGATCACTAGTATTCAACTGATATTAAGTGTTAAGTAACAATTTCTAAGCACATTACCACAGTGTCTTGATCAGAACAAAATTAATCTAATAGTTAATGTCATGGAGAGCCGGCCACATTATGAGGATTATTGTGGGAATATGTAGAATGGTATTCAGACTTTTGGAGACAAGTTCTGTTTAAGCTGAATATTCATTATAATATTGTGGACCACCCCAATGAACTCCGTTGTGCTGTGTGATGTTTCCTTCACACAGTGATGACAAAGGTGTGCTTAGGCCATTACCATGAAGTGCAGTGTGACTGCAGACCGGTGGGGGAGTGGTGGGGAGCGGTCATGCTTGGGCACGGTATGAGGCAGCCATGCCAAGTGTGGGTATCCTATTGCCATGAAGGGTGAATATAAACGTCTTTGATAGGCTTTTGGTGCAATGCAGTGTGTCAATTCATTGTCCTCTGAATGCAGGCAATCCTTCCTGCCTGTTTTAACATGCTCTAATTGTGTGGTTTCATTATGCTAATATATCAGCCATCTTGGCAGGACACAGCCAGTACATTTAGGGGAAGGTTAGAAATGCCATCAGCTAGCAGGGAGCTAACAGTGTTTGCTGGCCTCATGTCTTCTGTCTTTCATTTTTCCCCTTGCTCTGAGTCATAGTTCCTGAAACGTCGCCGCTCCACGTCTGTGCATTTTTGACCACACTTTTGAGATTAAGTGATTTTTACAAATGGCGCACTATAGCTTGAGGGACTCGATGGGCCAGATTTTTCAAAGACAGCGAGGCAGGTGCGGGCACCCTTGGATGTTCTGTGTGTTAGTCACAGTGGAGCCCCCATGGCTTCAGAGAGACCTTTAGCTGTGGGCCGCGCTGACAATCCAACAAGCCAACAGCATCTTTGCAGAGCGACGTCCACAGGGGCAACCTGCTGGAGATGTACCATGCAGATGCAAGCTATGGTTTGTGGGTGGGTTTAGCTGTTACTATCTGGGGATAGTTGGGGGGAGGGTCTCCTGTGGACTGCATCCTGCATCTTGATCTGTGGTTTCACTAAGAATATGCCCTGGTCCCGTTATTGGTGTGTGTGTGTGTGTGTTTCTGTCATTCTGTCGGACAAGCCTATCGGTAGAGGGGGCATGGTGAGTGACAGCATGTGCTATGATTCTCTTGGCTTCCTTAACCCTAAACGAGATCAGTCTCCGGGCCAGAAATAACAATATATTTAAAATATGGCGCGCGTATAAAACCATCTTGCGGGCTGGTACTTTGAGACCTGGTAAATGAGCCAAGGAAATCCCTCATCCTCCACTAATGGCCGATTTGTCTAATGTAATCATCTCCATTTATTTTAGTAATTACACTGTATTTCCAAAGTATTGGGACACCCCTCCAAATCATTGAATTCAGGTGTTCCAATCACTTCCATGGCCACAGGTGTATAAAATTAAGCACATAGGCATGCAGACTGCTTCTACAGAGATTTGTGAAAGAATGGGTCACTCAGGAGCTCAGTAGTGAATTCAGGCGTGGATGCCACCTGTGCAATAAGTCCATTTGTGAAACTTCCTTGCTACTCAATACTGTTAGTGGTATTATAACAAACTGGAAGCAACTGGGAACAACAGCAACTCGGCCACAAAGTGGTAGACCACATAAAATCACAGAGTTGGGTCATCGTCTGCTGAGGCACATAGTGTGCTGAAGTCGCCAACTTTCTGCAGAGTCAATAGCTACAGACCTCCAAACTTCGTGTGGCCTTCAGATTAGCTCATGAACAGTGAGTAGAGAGCTTCATGGAATGAGTTTCCATGGCTGAGCAGCTGCATCCAAGCCTTACATCACTATGTGCAATGGATAGCGATGCAGTGGTGTAAAGCACACCGCTACTGGACTCTGAGGACTCTAGTGTCCTCTGGAGTGACGAATCATGCTTCTCTGTCTGGAAATCTGATTGGCGAGTCTGGGTTTGGCAGTTGCCAGGAGAACGGCACTTGCCTGTTTGCCTTGTGCCAAGTGTAAAGTTTGATGGAAGGGGGATTATGGTGTGGGGTTGTTTTTCAGGGGTTGGGCTTGGCCCCTTAGTTCCAGTGAAAGGAATTCTTAATGCTTCAGCATAAGAAGCCATTTTGGACCATTTCATGCTCCCAACTTTGTGGAAACAGTTTGGGGATGGCCCTGATCCAACATGACTGCGCATCAGTGCACAAAGCAAGGTCTATAAAGACACGGATGAGTGAGTTTGGTGTGGAGGAACTTGACTGGCCTTCACAGAGCCATGACCTCAACCCGACAGAACACCTTTGGGATGAATTAGAGCGGAGACTGCGAGCCAGGCCTTCTCAATCCTACATCAGTGCCTGACCTGACAGATGCTCTCCTGGAAGAATGGTCAAAAATTCCCATAAAGAAAATCCTAAACATTGTGGTAAGCCTTCCCAGAAGAATTCAAGCTGCTATAGCTGCAAAGGGTGGGCCAACTCCACATTAAAGCACTTGTATTAAGAATGGCATGACATTAAAGTTCACGGGTGTTTAAAGGCGGGTGTCTCAGTACTTTTGGCAATATAGTGTATGTCTTTAGCTATCCTGCGGCTCATTTTTAAAATATTGACTTAAAGTCTTAATATTGGTCAGTTAGACCAATTTTGATGTATTGATACCGATTTTAGATACCAAAATAGGCCTACACTGCACGAATGGCTTTCCAGTTAGTAGAAAGGGGCCCAGAAGCTTCAAATACAATACCCAGAGTTCCTCAGAGAGGGAGTGAAGCATTATGGGAGGTATACTGACTGCTCATTAGAACCCAGCTGTTTTGCTGTCTGCCTTCACACAGGACCCATGTGCAGCCCTGTGTAGCTGCCAGGACACCTTCCACAGCGTTTCCGCTGCCGCTGACTCACACACACACACACACACACACACAGAGCACATGGGTCACGCCAATGCCTGGAACTTCCTGTTTTCTCCCACTATTTCGGATGGACCTTGCTCTCAAGGCCGTGGCAGGCTGCAGCTCAGGGCTCTCGTGGTCTTCTGGGCCGTCTGCTTCATGAGGCGGGAGTGGGGGGTTCGCATACGGAAAAGGGACATTTGCTGCTAAAAGACGCCATGTTTGCCAGCCACCTCTGCTTCTTTATTATTTAGTTTCCTCCTCAGCCCCCACGGCGGGCTGGTCAGCTGCCCCCGCTGGCAGTGGCGGGTGGCTGCCCGTGTGCCGGGCGCTGAGCGAAAGCGGGCAGCCTCCATCGTCGTGTCCCACTTCCCTGTGCCGTTTCTCGTTTTCCCTCGCCGTGAACTTCGCTGTCTCGTTTCCCTCTTTTTCTGATACGCTGTTTTCTTCCATTCACTGAAGTTGAATAGTGTGCTTGTATGGTGAGCAGAAAATGTTTTCCGATTATTTTTCTTTTGTGATCACATTTGTTGGGTTGGGGCCTCATTACACACGTCGGACTCTCACACAGCACCTGGGTCTGCAATGAAGTTCCGCATGTGCGCGCACACGCGCGGTCGCATACACAGACACACACAGAGACATACGCACATGTGCGTACACAGACGGACATGCACACACGCGCACACACACATACATCAGAGTTCTGTTCCTCCTTTCCCCTGCTGGTCTTGCCCTTCCAGTGGGCAATGCAGGTCGCTGATCAGGGAAGTTGCCCCCGCTTCTGTTTCTCAGGTGTCAGTTTCTATGGGAGTGACACACTTCCTGTGTTACCCCTAAGTGGCTGCTCTGTCATACCTGTGTGCTTTGCACGTAAAGTCACTGTTTGGGCTGGCTGATACGCACCAAAAACCATATCTTGATACTTTTAGACAGAACTGGGTGATATACGTCTCTGTATTTTCCGTGAAGTAGCATAAATGTTCAGCTGCGAGTTACAGCCACATGTGAAATTTCACAAACAGCTATTAAAATGAAATGCAAATTCAGCCGGCCCTCCGTATGTAGGAGTGGGGTTCCATGACCCCCCCACAGATACCAAAATCCATCTGGTGCTCAAGTTCCTTCTATAAAGGTGTGTAATATTTGCATATAGCCTATGTACATCCTCCTGTGGATTGTAATACGTAATAAAATGTTGGTAGTTGTTATATTCACATATACACAATACAGTATATTTATTAAAAAAAAAAAAAATTCTGTACATGTTCACAGTAGGGGACAGTAGGTGGGGGGGGGTGTAAAAGATTTATTTTTTTAAAACTCTATTTTAAAATCCTGGTTTAATCCTCGTTCTGCTGGCGGTAGGCTACACTTAGTTTCACTGAGTGGTTTAATGATGGCATGTTCCCTCTGTGTCAGTAAGCAATAATGATAGGTATTAATATAGGCTAGTTTTTTGCTAAATTAAGTCCTCAGTAGTTTGCCCCATTCCGACATGACGCCATAACAGTAAAATGGGCGTATATACGCAGGTTTCAGCGTGTGTGAATGAGGTAAAAAAGAGCCAGGAGAGAGATGCTTTGTCGCCTTCACTTAACTAAATGCCTGCCTCATCTGTCTCTATTCCTTAGAAAACCGCTAAATGAGCTTATACAGTCTCATGGAGCGAATCATGGACAAGTAAAAAAAATACTTTTAATGCCTCTGTGACTCCATTGGCTATGGTAATGGGGATTTTCTATATTTAAATCCACCTTGAGTAATAATGTATTGCTATAAGGATGGTTGTATTTTCCATAAAGGAGTTCTGCCCAGGACCGCTTGGGTAAGGCTGTCGGTATCATTAGTTCTGATCTTAGTGGCTGACTTTTCAGACAAACCTCGCACCTTTAGATTACTTCTGCACTCTGGCTACTCAGATCCAGCCGCCACACTGCTTGCTGTGCTCTCACCCTGCATTTGGATATTCCCATGTCTGCCATGCATGCCAGCCAACATTTCTCCCAGTAAACTCTCTGGGATCGTAGTTCTGTGCCCCTTCATTAAGAGACCCTTTGCCAGGTTGTGCTTCTCCTGATGGATCCAGCAGGGCTTGATCTTTGTCTCAGCTCTGCCTATCTGGGCCACCTCTTCCACTGCATCTCTCTGGTAGCTGTCTGCAGAGATGCTGTCTGATGATGTTGCTCTTTAGCAATCTGCTCTAGTTTTGCTTTAGATGCTGACAACATGTCATGTACTGTATCCACAAACACCTGAGCGGCAGATTCTAACTGCTCTTCTTTGGCCTGGCTGTGCACTTTTGGAGCTGCTGGTGATGCATCAGCTATAATTCATGCTTGCCTGGGACATGATCAGCATCATCTTGTATGATGATTATATGATAATCGAATCTCAGTATTCTGAGATGGAACCGTTGCACCCTGGTTGGCAGATCATCCAGTGCTTCACTGCCTAAGAGAGCCAGCGAAATGAAGGCTACTGGATGCCACTCTTTATCTTCTTGCATCTGGCTGAGTGCACCACCTATTCCATAAACTGGCACCTGCAGACGCCTTGGTCTTGGCATTCGGCTCGTCTTGTGCTAGCACTCTGTCTGATGCCAGGTCAGCCTTTGTCTTTCTGAATATTTCCTGCCGTATATTTGCCGCTCCAGCTCCGTCTTCAGCGTCACAGAGGTTTAACCCATTGAGCCACGTGCTACCCTTGTGTCTTCTCTGCCTCTTCCACAGCATCCATACACTCCACCAGTTGCAAATGCTTCAATATGTGATCCAGAGGCTCCGCTCCGCTCCATACCGCTCCTCTGCTCTAATTAGCACTAAGCCTCTCCGCTCCATACCGCTCCTCTGCTCTAATTAGCACTAAGCCTCTCCGCTCCATACCGCTCCTCTGCTCTAATTAGC